>RJWJ010033658.1:0-17757 GCA_004363605.1 Indri indri | reverse complement strand
TTCCTTTCCAGCTGTGAAAATATAGACAAAATATTTAACTTTTCTGCACCTTAGTTTCTGATGTGTAAAACTAGGATGATGACAAGTATCTCACAGGGTTATTACAAAGACCAAATAAATAAAATATGATATGGGAAAATGCTTAGTAATAAAGAAAGACTATTTAGATATTATTGATTATAAACTGCTTTTATACACATGCTTTTGTTGGACTCTTCCAACCCTATGGAGGAGGCAGAGCTGGGTATTATTTTTCCCTTTTTTTTTTTCTGTTGGAGACAGGGTCTCACTCTGTTGCCTAGGCTACAGTGCAATGGCTGATCATAGTTCACTGCAACCTCAGACTCCAAGGTTTAAGCAATCCTCCTACCTCAGCCTTCTAGATAGCTGAGACTACAGGTGTGCACCACCACACCTTGCTAATTTTTCTATTTTATGTAGAGATGAGATCTCACTGTGTTGCCCAGACTAGCCTTGAAATCTTGGCCTCAAACAGTCCTCCTTCCTCGGCCTCCCAAAGTGCTGGGATTACAGGCATAAGCCACTGTGCCTGATTGATTTATTTTTGCCATTTTAAAGAAGGTGAAGCTGAGGCTCTGAGATGTTTAGGGCTGGCCCAAAGTCACATGACCAATAACTGCCAGAGTTGAGACCAGAAACAAAGTTTTCTGTGTTCTGGGGCTCTGTCCACTATCGTGGTGCCCACATGGACACCACATGGTATCGGAATCTAATGAGGCAAGGGGGCTCCCCTGCCATGGGCCAGCATTCCTAACTCCCACCCATTCCACCCTTGGTGGTATGAACATAGGAACTCTGACAGTGCCCATCATTGGGCAGGCACACATCCAAGGCAGAAGGCATCTGAGGAGTCCTAGAGCCCTTCTCTTTGACCTTCATCTTTCCCTTCTAGTTGTCCCTGTGTACTAACAGGGATCCTAAAAGAGTATTTAATGTGTTTACTACTCTGAGGGCTCTTACTGCCTTCAGGTCTTCTTTTTAAAGGACACCTCTGAAGATATTCCTGGAATTGGAGTATTGTAGAGCTGGGAACCTCAGATGCCATTTGGATAAGCCCTGTATGTTACGGACCAGGAAGCTTAATTCTGGAACTATTAAGATACCAGTCCAGGGCTCCTCAGCTGGTATCAGGGATGGTACTAGAACAAGACAGCTTGAATCCAAGTACACATTCTTCCCACTATGCCACATTGCCACTCACAATGTGGTCACGCTATGGTGTGATGTCTAAAATCAAAATTTTGAAGGATTTCTCAATTAGTTATTTAAGTAAAATGAATTTATTTTAACTCCCACTACTATAGCATCAAAAAGAACTTCAACCACTTAATAAATAAATGGTAGCTGGAGTCACCGCTTGATGGATAATCACATTTTCTCATTTGCAGTTTTAAGTGCTAGAAGACAAAGTGACTTTAAAACTGGTCTTGAGAGGACCCAATTATCTGATAAGCGCTTCCAAAGACCATACACACAAATGCAGAAACAGACCTCTTTATGAATGGTGTCTGACAAAGAAAGAGATATTTGTGGCATAGGAGCTCTGGAAAATGTAATTATTTATCCTTTGACAATTAATGAAAGAAATTGAAAATGAAGCTTTCATTTCAAATCCTTTTTATCTGGATGAAACTTTAATTTTACATAATTAAATTGACTTCACAGTTCAGCGTGTTAAAATATGCAATTAAGCAGCATATCAAGGTTAAATGCCTGCTATTGTTGGCTCATTTAGAAATCATGCTGGTGAACTCCCAGCCACTATCATCCCCGCGGCCAGGGATGGCGCACAGCCCGCAGGGCTGGACCCCCGAAGTCAGAGCAGGCAGTTGAGTTTTCTTTGTATGTGCCAACTCCTGGATAAAGTTAGTTGGCTCTTTAATGAGGTTTCACTCCTCTTTGTTTTTCAGTGGAGTTTCGTTTTTTTGGCACGAAAAAATACTCTGGCGCTTTTGATGGAGTGCCATAAATGATTAACTTTATCTCTTACAGAGGTTTCCTCGAAGACAACACTTGTATCTTCAAAGTTGTTGCCTGTTGTTTGTTCAAAGTATATTAAAATTCCTTTATTTTAATTTTCCCTTTTCACACTTTATGATAAATTTCAGAGGAGCCCTCTTTCAAATGATCTTTGCACTCTCAGAAAGGAGAGACTTAAGAAATGTGGGAGGCGCTGGAGGGGGACCCGAAATGAGGGTTGGGGTGAGTTCACTGGAAAGGTATCGTAGGAGGCAGCAGTCTGAAGAGGTGGAGACTTTCATCTTTGTACCACCCCCTTGTTTTCTCTTTGAATAGCACCTTTGTGATGATTAATTTATGTGCTCAGTAGCATCTTACATTCCCTTTCATCCGAAGGCTCTGTGAGTGGAGCATGGTTCAACAATTAGAACTGAGTTTTTTCCCTTTCTCTGATACATCTTAGAATTTGTGTAACAGTGATTTTTGTTTTATCCATTAGGGTGGCTGTTGGAAGTACTCATGTATCTAAGCAATATCCTTGCTATAATGACACACAGAAAACATGAATCCAATGGTAGCTTTTCCAGATAAACAGGGAAGCGTGTTGCTGGATTAATTATAATAGCCACAAAAAGAACGAATGATCATGACATGAAACTGACCACTCAGGAAGAACTTCTTTGACTTGGGAACATATGCTACAATTGCAGGCTAATTCTCTCCATAACGCTCCTGCTATTTATTATAAGGTGTAGGGTGATATGATAATTGGCAGACCATAAAACTGGAAGAAGACTGTAAAAGACACTGCAGTGTGTAGAGTGACATAATCTATATTGGAAGGTATGAATGCTTTACTCTTTAGAGCCAAGGCTTGAGGTATGGCATTGCCTTCTTCCATGACACCAGAAGGCTCCACGGGGTTGATAAATTCTTCCAAAATTCTGAGCTAGCACTAGATTTCCCTGTCTCACTGTATCACCCTAGACCCTAGCAGGCCTTGGCTACTATAGGACATCTCAGTAGTTTTATCAGAAAAAAACTAATAGTGAAAAAGAATGTTTTAGTAAGTGAAAAGTTATATTAATGCATCCATGCAAATTGTAAAAGCACTCATTTATATATAATCAATTTCAAAATTACAAATTATTCTTATTTTTTTGTTAAGCCCAATCTCTCTTCCCTTAGGACCTATAGAAGATAACAACAATGACATTCAGTTTTGGTTACTGCAATGTACCTGAAAGCCACTAAACTACTGTTTAGTGAAACTGTGTTCATACACACAACATAAAAAATCACTGATTCGTTTTTCCTCAAACAATCTGACTTTGGAAGTGTCAACACTGAACAAGTGTTTATATAATACCAAACAATAAGGGCTACTTTGTATAGCAACCGTCAATCTTGTACCACTTCTCAGAAACATGCAGGTTTGATTAAGTTTTATACGAGGCATAGAAATCCTGGTCTGATTTTTACATAGGCTCTATTACATCAGCGTCTGATATGCTGCATAGCAGAGCTGTTTACATCTGCTCAGAGTCTCAGATTAAGGAATTTCAGTTGAGAAATAAAAATGTGGCACAATTGCGACGTTTCATCAAATGTGGGTCTCTGCTGCTTTATTGGATCTAGCTGGTTTGATACAGATGAACTGCTACTGATTTTGGTACCTCGGAACAACATGGAAGAAACTATGGTGACACATGCAAATGGAGAAGATGACGAACACAGCAAAATCATACAAAGATAATCCCTAAACCTTACACTGGCCTCTCAACCTTCTTTCTTGTTAAACATTTTACCAAGGTGTTGCTAATATATCGCTGAGTGGATATGATGCTTTCTTTAATGAAGACCTAGACAGAAAGGATCAGACATCAACGTTTAACTAAATCAACCAGAAGAAGAGACCCATTTTGTAAACCCATTTTGAGCATTATTCTATAAACCTGGCTGTTCCTTTCTGAAGCGTGAATTTAGGGGAATTGTCACCTTTACATGTGAGTATGAGTGAGAATTCTCAATCACCAAGTTGTTATCCTGCTTTTCTTATCTCTTGCCTTTTTCTGAAATTTTTTCTGTTTTGTGGTCAAAGGATGTCTGGGAAATTGAAGGTTCTCAATATATTTTGAACTGTACAGGGAAAAAAATAGCATTCTGGTCCATTATTAGGTGTTGGTGGAAATCAAGCATTTGCAGAACAGAGTGGTCTGGTCTTAAATTCATCCTTTTGGGAAAGGTAACTTGTTCTAGTATTTAGCTATTCTTATTTGAAGTGAAATTGGACAGAGACCTGTGTACATCTAATAAGCCCAAAGGCAACAGACAAGGGCACCTAATTAATGAGTGCAAGTGTGAAAGCACTAAATCTGTAACATAAATAAAAGTGTAATTATCTTCAAATCATCCTTTCAATCTAAAAAGGGTAACTCTGGGAGGGAGGCAGTTTAGTTTTTAGGAAGTTTCAGCATCACTCCCATAGGAAAGGTTATTTTTGTGTTTAGAATACTTTTGATAGAACTAAGTAAACTAATCTGTATTCTGTCTATAAATCAAGGAGATAAAGTGTTCGTGGATGACTGCTGCTCTCCTGGGCTGCTCAGTTTTATGTCTTTACAGTTGATAGTTTACCTGCATAAACAGTGTGGTCTAAATACAAAGCTTGCTATGCTGTTATTACACGTGACATTCATGTAAACACTAATGTGTGCTTATATTACCTGTTGAACCAGTGAACGTTTTTTGAAATTAGCACCTACTTTAAATAATAAGCTAAATCTCATAATTCAAGGATGGATTTAGTTCCCAATTAGGAATAAAAGCTAGAAGAAGGAGCCACTCAGGGGAAGGTACTGATGTAAGCACGAAGAATTAAAGATAAAACAGTTAAATGAATCCAAGGCTATAACAAAACAGAGACATTACAATTCTATGCACCCAAATTGGTTTAGAAATCTGGAAAAAAAATTAAAAGATTCATCTTCAGTAACGACTTGCGACCCCTTATTTGCCCATTGTAATGTATACACGTATCATTCACTAGTCAATGTCCTATTTCTATCCTAGTTTCTTTGTGTTTCAGAAGCAGTTTCCCTTTGAAAAGAAATCTGAGGACTTTTGATTACTCAGATAACACATTTAAAATTCAGCTAATGAGATAACTACTGAAATTTCTAACTGTAACTGTTTGGGCCAGTATTACTATCTCTTTCAGTTGAGTCTGAATTCAAATAAAAGCATTGTGAGTAGTTTAATAACGATGTTTATAGATGATTTCAGAGATTCTCCAGGCATTTATTTCAACCTAAAAAGTAGCTGAATACATGGAGAGGAAGCATTTTCCATTCATCCAAATAGAACCCACCCCCCCTCCCCGCCCCAAGTTACATCACAGACATTATGTTTCTGATGGCAAACCTGAAATCAGAGGAGTAAG
Source organism: Indri indri (assembly GCA_004363605.1). Classification (NCBI taxonomy): domain Eukaryota; kingdom Metazoa; phylum Chordata; class Mammalia; order Primates; family Indriidae; genus Indri; species Indri indri. Next base: position 12,335 of record RJWJ010033658.1, on the reverse strand, counting down.
GAACAAACTGGAAAGAATGCATTAAAATAATAATAGTGGACTCAGGGAGCCTCAGAAAGGTAAGAAAGCCCCCAAGACAACAGACAAGTCAGTGCCTCAGAAAGGTAAGTAAATATAATACTATAATTGCATAAACTGCTTGAGTTGAGTCTGGGAGAAAGTCTGTAAACCAGTGTTAAAAGATGCCGCCAATGAGAGCCACAGGGAAGCACGAGAACTCGATGGGAAAGAAAGAAGAGCACGATTTTTGTGCTTGAGGCATCTAGGGAAGGGTTCCCTAAAGCCATCTTACCTTTGTTTTCTGCCTTCAGTTCCTCTGCCATCAAGCTGTCTTGTCGGTTTCCAAGCACAAATGCTAGAAACGAGAGGATCAGGGCATCCAAAATCCCAATAATAGCCAAGATGTACGCCCAGCGGACTGAACAAGCTCCAAGAGTGTACTTGTCTGTCTTTTCTCCACACATCCGTTTTACCTCATCTGAATCCCAGCCATCAGGGAAAATCATACAGCCAAGCACAAGGCAGGCAGCTTGGAGAGAGAAAGAAGAAAACAAAAGAAAAAAACAGAAGTTAACACATTGTATTTTAGCAAATGTTTCTATTGTTTGCCAAATCACTGTTTCAAATTCTTCTCGATTTAAAGAGAGCAAATCTCACCACTGTCCCACTCTAAGTGAGTGTGTGTGTGTGTGTGTGTGTGTGTGTGTGGTTTTCCTCGTTAACTGAAAAGCCCCAGCACTCTGCAGTGAAAGGAATTCTGGGAATGTACTTTACAGTGACCCCAAGCATCCCAAGAAAGGTTAAATAGGTTCATCTCTAAGAAAATATTAAGAAATTGAACTTCTGTGTGTGCTTGTAGGAAGGCATCCATTTTAAATAGGCCATAAGGAACCACAGTCTGTGGAATAACAATTCAAGGCTGGCTTTGAAGAGCTATGACAGCAGCCAGAAAAGGTATTAGGATAACATGGAAAACACTAGAGTGTATATTGACTTTGAATCCCTGTAAAAAATAATTTTACATTGTAATATCCCCCTTTCCCCCACACATACAGACAAAGAAAAGTTTCCTCCTCTTCTTCTTTTTTGCTGGGTGCAGATGTGGGGAAAGGGGAATGTGAATTAGTACAGCCATTATGGAAAACAGTATGGTATTAAATCAAAATATTAACAACAGAACTACTGTATGATCCAGTAATCCCACTACTGGGTATACATCCAAAGGAAATGAAATCAGTATGTCAAAGAGATATTGGTGCTCCCATTTTTATTGCAGCACTGTTCAAAAGAGCCAAGAATTGGAATCAATCTAATGTCCATTGACAGATGAATGGATAAAAAATGTGATGTTATAAAGAAATATTATTCAGCCATTAAAAAGAATGAAATCCTGTCATTTGTAGCAACATGGACAAACCTGTAGGACATGATGTCAAGTGAGATAATCCAGGCACAGAAAGACAAAACCACATGATCTCACTCATGTGTGGAATCTAAAGGAATTAATCTAATAGAAGTAAAGAGCAGAAGAGTGGGTACCAGAGGCGGGGGAGGGAGTGGGGAAGGATAGGTAGAGATTGGTCAATGGGTACAAAGTTACAGTTTAATAAGAGGAATAAGTTCTGGAGTTCTATTGCACAGTAGGGTGACTGTGAGTAACAATATTTAAAAATAGCTAGAAGAGAGGATTTTGAATGTTCTCACCACAAGAAATGATGAATGTACAAGGTGATGAATATGCTAAATACCTCGATTTAATTTTTTCACAGTGTATATATATGTATTGAAGCATCGCATCGTACCCCATAAATATGTACAATTATTATATGTCAATAAAAGAGAGAAAAGTTTCTTGAAGCTATACTTGTCATATGCAATGAATGCTAATATTTTCCATTCTGTTCTCCATTTGATTTCATTTTTAAAAAGGCTGAAAAACACTGCAATACAGTGTGGTACCACAGAGCTTTTATGGAAATTAAGAACATTATATTCATGTGGGGATTATACAAATACTTTTTATAGGACTATGTTACTTTGAAAGTTCAAAAAGATAAGTAGTTACTGTTGTCACATTTTATATTTAAAGGAATTATTTAGGGGAAAATGATCATGTTTTTAGCTTATATAGAGCTTTTTGAACAGGTGGGTTCACTTGTTCATTTACTCATTCACTCAACAACTGCTATTGAGTATCTCCTATGAGTATTTCCTTTTCTTGATGCTAGGGATACAGTGATTAAGAAAAGAGACATGGTCTATGTTATCGTGGAGCTTATGTTTTGCCACGAAAAGAGGCAGGAAAATGAGTAAGCATGTAAATAAAATAGTCGTAAGTTGTAATAAGCACTACGTAGAAAAGAAACTAAAGGCTCAGACAGAGAATAAAGAGCAGAACTTCTTTAGAAAAGGTGGTCAGGTAAGGCCTCCTGAGGGGGTAACACTTAAGCTAAGGCCCAAAATAGACAAAAAACTAGACATGTGAAATTACTGGGAAAGATGTTCCAGGGAACAGCACATGCAAAGGTCCTGGGGTTGGGAAGAGGCTTGCCGTGTTTGAAGAGCTATAAGGAGATGAGTTACTGGGTTGGAAACAGTGATCACATTGAGGTTGTGAGGTGGGCAAGGGCTATGCATCCTGGCAGGTTAGTGCATCCCGGCAGGTTACTGTTCCTACACGACTTAGGAAGATTATTACGCCCCAACCAAATTAGAGTTCTGTGACTATTGGGGCCAAACAATTCCTGAAGATGGCAATGGGAGTTGCCATATAACTCTTGCCTCACCACAGCCGTGTTCTGTCTGAACAAGACAGAAATGGACACCTGCCTTCTTTTTCAGCATGTACACGGCTCTACAAGGCAGGTCTGAAGGAGAGAGACCAAGAGGGGTGACACGTAGAAAGATTGCCTGGGAGAACTCTGTTTTAGTGTCTTGTGTTATTTTATAGAATGATAGTTCAGAACTTTAGCTCATACTTGATTCCTCTCTTTTCTTTGCCCCACATCCCAAGTGTTGCCATGCTTCTTTTATCTACCTGTGCCGTGTCTCCGCATACATAGGGGTTATTGACACTTCCCTCCTTTGGGCCTTCGTTACCTCTTGAATGGAGCCCTGGCTTCCCTCTGCCTTCAGTCTGCCCTCACTCTAATTCAGATTACACATTACTGCTTAGACCATGACACTCAAAAAGTTCTGCTGGTTCCCTACTAGGTGCTGAAGAACAGGCAGGCATCTTAGTCGCTTATTCACAAGCTCCAGAATCCAGTCCCTACTGACTTTTCCAGTCTCCCTCCCTTTTATACTCTCTACTTGGGTCAAATCTCACATGACTCCAAGTTTTCGGATCTCTCTGTTTTTTCTTCTGCCTTGAGTATTTGCCATGATTGTCCCTAAATGTTCCACTGTTATATATCTTTTAACACTCAAGTCATACGCAACACAAGCAAGCCGTCTCAAATTCCTCTGCACCTAGAATAGTCCTCTTCTCTGAACTTTCATAGCTGTTGACTATACCTAGCTTAGGGTCCTCGTTGCTTTTTACACTGTTATTATTATTTACTTACAAGTATTACCTCAATTAGCAAACTGTAAGCTTTCTGAGGAAAGAGTCTTTGGTCAGCCGTCGTGTTCATAGCATCTAAAACAGTGCCTTGTACATAGTAGGCACTAACATACATTTGAATGGGAAAATGAATGATTTAATGAATTATAATACCTAGACAATATAGTCTAAAATATAGCTCATGGAGGTCAATATCACAATCACCCGAGATCACAAATCTAATTAAAGATGGGTTCATATTTAGGTGACATGTAACACAGATAATCTTGTTAGACTAGCCAACAAATTACAAGTACTTGGGAGGGTAATTTTTAAAAAGTGAAGTCGGTAATTCAAAAATATTTTCAAATTCCCATTCTCTCTACAATTCCCAGCAGTTAGTACCCAACATGCTTTCTAAGGCATTGTCCAGTGCTAACAATCTGTGTATTTTAAAAAGTGTGAAATAAAAAACAAAAACAAAAACAACAACAAAAATGTGGTTTCCAATGAGCAAAATTCATTTTATTTGGGAGGATGTGGAAGATCTTTGAATTGAAACTATAGTTCAAAAAGATACCTCTAAGAATTACTTGGAATATTTAAAACATATTCTAAATGCTTTTTTACATATTAAATAATTTTTATGTGTGAGAAAATTAGTTTCTTATAAAGAAAAAAGGAAAATCAAAATTTTTTCTTTTACAAATGGGAATTACCTGAATATTAACTTATATTACAGCTTCAGCTAAACTTGATAGAAATCACCAAGCAACACAAGCTCAGCAGGTTATTGGACATTATTGGACAACGTCACTGGAATAGGATGTTTGTGGAATGGGGATGTCAACAAAAACGTCTGTTCTCAATGTCTTTCTGTCTTGAGGGTAGACTGATTATCTTAAGTTTTCATTTCTGGAAACTCTGAGTTATAAAATGGGGCAAAAAGAGTAGAGGCAGAATTAACACTCTGAAATTAAAACCACTGGAGAATATGAATGGCAATCCATTGTTTCCTATTTTCAAAGGATATGACTTTCTAAATCAAATTTTAAGTGACAAATATGAGAAGATAGATGAAATAATCTACAGCAGCACTTTATGCAATGGATATTTTGCTGGAAGTTACAAAAACAGAATTCTTGAAATACAGTTCTTATTTTCAACAATCCAAAGGAGTCGGCTATTTAGAAAAATCTTAAAATCTGGCCAACAAGGTCAGAGTTTTGGGCTCTTGGAGAAAAATGTTCAGGCCCACCTAGCAAGGACCTCAAGTTTCATTCAGGCTACAGGGCACTGTAGTAAGTTCTTCTTGTCTGCTTTTCTTTAAAGCAAAATATTTAATCTCTTTCTAATTTATCTGTTCTGAAAATCTAAATGGTATGTGGTAGGAGTGAAAAAAAAAAAACAAAACCACAATTGTATTTAAAAGCTTTTAAAACTGTAGATGGCAATTGCATAACAAAAGTTTTATTTTCTGACAATGTATTATATCGAAATATACATTTTCTCCTCATGCTATCCAAAATTCTCCTACTTGGCTGTTTTGTTCTGTTTCTGAAAGAGGAAGGCCCTGAAAAGTTTAGTATATTTAATTTAAGCTATTAAAATAGTTTAGGCTCTGTTGGGTTCTTTGGAAAGGTATGACTATTAGGTTCTACATTAATGCTTGAGTGCTGTAATAAATTCTGTTTTCTGGCATTCTATTAACCAGAATCGTATCAACCTGCATGATTTGTACAGCCACTGAAAACTAACAACTGTTCTCAATCCTGACTAAGAAGTCCCTGCAAGATCCCAGGCTAATGTCTCAGTCAATGAAAGATTAAGTAATATTCCTCTTGGCTTTATAATTAATTATTTCTAATTCTTTACTAATTGATCGTCCTTTAAGATGTAGCACCACCCCTACAGTAAACATTAGAGTATACAAGGCACCAGAACATTTAATTACTTTGGACATTCTATTTCCTGACCATGAGGGATAGTGGAGCATTAGTTCCAATTGGGCTATTATCCAAAAATGGGTTTCTTATTAGGATATCACCTAGGAAATTACTAACTCCCTCACAGATATATATTCCTTCATTTTGGCAGCAGATTTTCTAGAAGTATATCTGAATGCTAAAGAGAAACGAGAGCTCACAAGTTGCAGGTGAGCAGAGTAGAATGTTGAAAAGAAACCCGTGGACTTACCCATGATACCATGACATCTTCTAATACAGAATACATAACAAAGCTGTCCTTGTGAGGACATCATCATTGATTTTGATTTAAATCAAGTTTCAAATGGCTAAGAAATGTTCACATACTAAAAGGAATCTCTGTGTAGAGTTACTGACATGCACAATGGGTTCTTCTGAAATAGTGTTTCCCCAGAACCACTAATTGCTCTGGCATTTTTCTTGCTAAAGAGCTGAATGTAACCTCTATGGAGGAAACATCCTTAGAAAAATCCACAGACCTTTGTAATTGGGTCTTTTGCCAAAAGAAAATGAAGCAAGATGAAAAAAGCAATGAGGGTTTACAACTTCAGTTACTTGGGCCTGCTGACACTGCTGGTCTAACTCTCCCAGTCAGGGCTTTTAACGTTGTGAAGCTGAGACTTCTTATTTTTTGAACAGGAAGAGAAAGTCTAAATTCATTCTTTAAAAAGTCTATGCACTGTTGCACAAAAAACATGATAAATTGCCTCATGTTGCTGAGGCACTCAAGGGGAACTTGGTGGGGAAAAAAAGGAACCTGCATTCACTTAACTCTATTAATTATTCAGGCATACAGAAGCTGAAGCAATTGATGCCAGCAGAGTCTGCCAGGCTATGGAGGGAGAGCTTTCACACAAGGATTGTCACTCTAAACACCTGGTAAAAAAGATAGAAGGCTCATTCCTATAGCTGCTTCATCATCAATGGCCGACAAACTTGAGCTATAATATTTATACCTCTAGAAAAGGTATAATATTTACATCTCAGTGTCCTTTTTTTTTTTTTTTGAGACAGAGTCTCACTCTTTTGCCCAGGCTAGAGTGAGTGCCGTGGCGTCAGCCTAGTTCACGGCAACCTCAAACTTCTGGGCTCAAGCGATCCTTCTGCCTCAGCCTCCCGAGTAGCTGGGACTACAGGCATGTGCCACCATGCCCGGCTAATTTTTTCTATATATTTTTAGTTGTCCGATTAATTTCTTTCTATTTTTAGTAGAGACGGGGTCTCGCTCTTGGTCAGGCTGGTCTCGAACTCCTGAGCTCAAACAATCCGCCCGCCTCGGCCTCCCAGAGTGCTAGGATTACAGGCATGAGCCACCGCACCCGGCCTCAGTGTACTTTTTAAATGAAGTTACTAGACAATCTAGGACATGAAATACTGTGGTTTAGAGTGTGGGGGAGAAAACACATTATGTCCTCGTAAATATCGGCCTTAAACTCTATTAATATAATTTTATGGGCATTGTAACTTGTGGCCATAACATAAAAGATATATCATCCTTTAGAAAGGAGAGGCAGAAGAGAAAATATAAACCAACACAGGGCTCTTAAAAAAGAAGAGTTAGAAAGTTGTGCCTGAGGATGAGAAAAGTCTATCTACCCTGCCAAAATACTCAGCCCTAATTTGCCTGAATAAAGGGTTCCATGTGTTCATCGATACATTGTGCTGAACCAGCTGTGAAACCTTGGGCCACAGCTACAAGCAGATGATCAGGAATGCACCCATGCCTGCATATATGAGCTGTAGAGTTAGTGGAGAACTATCTCTTATAGATTATGACACCAGACAAGAGGAATATAATTATGTAACATCACTCGCTAACTTAAATTTTGAGGGTTAATAGCCAAATATAATAAAAGTCAGAATTCAGAACTTAAAAAATTAAATGTAGTTCTGATCTCTAGAGCACCACTAGATGGCTTTTGATATATATCATGGGTCTAATCATGTTCCTTAAAATCCTGATAATGGTACAGTTAATAATAATAATGCTCGTCATAATAATAGCGAGTATGTATTAAACGCTGACCATGAGCGGGGCACACTTTTCACGCATCATCTCATTTGATTCTCCACGAAAGCTAAGAGAAACATGAGAACACTTCTTCCTGACTCCTTCGATTTCCACAAAGAGGGATATTTTTCCCTTAAATACTCTGGCCCCTTTCCCACTCCTTGGAGGCAGAGCGAGTTGCCTGGTGAATGTCTGGGGGAGAGGAACGGGGCAGACCTGCCCAACCCCTTCTTTTCCCTACCTTAGGAGCCGTCTGCCCCCACAAAGCATGTGTCCTGCTCCTCTGTGCCGCACGTTTCACAGAGGGCAGGCTTGATTTTCCAGTGCTGCCTAAGACCGGGAAGGCAAGTGTGCCTAGTTCTGGGGGTGCAGATTAGGAAGTCCTGTTAGCTCACAGTGCCAGAGCCATGCTCTTCAACCTCCCTTTCTTGTAACAAAGGGGCTACTTTGGTCCCCATTGGCTAGCTCTTCACTCTCAGTTGGTTCAGAGCTCGGGAGAGGGAATAGAGAGCTGCCATCTGTTGTTTCTCTGCCAACCCTGACATCATTATTTTTACAGATGAGGAAACGGAGGCACTGAAATTTCAAATAGCTTGCTCAAGGTCGCACAGAACTCACAAATGGCAGAACCAGGACTTGAACCCAAGAATCAATGCTTTTCATACTATCTGTGCTATTATCCTCTACTTATGAACAATAACGATGTGTATGAAATAACTTTAGAATATTGGTTTTAGTACTAAGAACATTTATAGAATCTTGAGAGCACTTAACATGTTATTTATAATTAAACGTTTATTCTTTGAGTATAAGAACTGAAATGATACTTAAAAACTGTTAGTTTTTATATGCATAAATATTTCTTTTGTTTACACTAGTATTTCACCCATCAGAATTTCATCTTACATGTAGTGCCAAGAACATGAGATTAATTATAAATTCTAAATGTGAGGAGGGAGAATTCTTGAGCTTTTATCATATACATATTTATATAAACATTTGTATGCCTGGTTTTATACACATTGAAAACCGATCCTTTTTTTTTGGCTTGATTTTTTTGCCTTCATATTTTAAGTAGGCTATGTTAGTGAAACATTTTTATATGTTCTTAAAAGAAGGAAAATATTCCTTTTAAATATTATATATATGCTATATATATTAAATATATGTGTGTATGTGTGTATATATATATCTTATTAATTTATATGTATGGCTGCTTACATGTAGAATAACTTCTGCTTTGGACAAAAATAAAGGTATGAATCAATTAGGTTCTATTTAATTTTTTATGAAGCATTCTTTCTTTTAAGTAGCTTCACTAGATTTCAATAAACACACCGTTTTAATAAAAATTTCAATAAACTCAAAACTGAATATGCTGGCAGGTCACAAACGAGTCTGAAATTTTCAGGAGAGGCCTTGACTTAGGCAGTACTTTCATGAGCTAAAATCTATACTGCATTCTAGACACAGGAGGATCTTAAGAAAAGATCATCTTTCTCCAAGGCCAAATAAATAGGAGCCTGTGTAGTGCATCTTTTACCATTCTCCCAGTAAAATCTGCTTTAGCCAGCATAATACCCAAAGCAAGGCAACGTAGACCAACGATCATCCTGACAGCAGTTTTCTGTGTACCTCTAGACTACCTCTTTGTGCCATAAAACAGGGAGCCCTGGCCCAGATTATTGAGTGGTTACCTACTATTTATTCATATTTAGTAATAAATTTTTATTCACTTTGCATTCCATACACATAGGAATCAATGTACTTGTAAAAATAATTCATGAGCTGACTAAATGTCTTTCTGCACAGCAGGTGGAGAGAAGGTGGCAGGTTAGTTTTATGCAGTCCCACCAGTCTATTTTTGTTTTTGTTGCCTGTGCTTTTGGTGTCATATCTATGAAATCACTGCCAAGACTAATGTCGTAAGGCTTACCTCCCATGTTTTCTATTAGGAATTTTATAGCTTCAGGTCTTATGTTTAAGTCTTCAATACATTTTGACTTTATTTTTGTGTATGATGTAAAGTAAGGGTCTAACTGTATTCTTTTGCATGTGTGTATCCAATTACCTCAGCACCATGTGTTTAAGATACTATCCTCTCCCTCACTATGTATTTTTGGTACCCTTGTGGAAGATCAGTTGACCATACATGTGTGGAATTATTTCTGGGCTCTCTATTTGATTCCATTGGTCTATATGTCTGTTTTACACCAGTACCATACCGTTTTAATTATTGTAGCTTTGTAATATATTTTGAAATCAGGAAGTATGATGTCTACAGTTTTGTTTTTCTTTCTCAAGATTGATTTGGCTATTTGGGGTCCTTTGTGCTTCCATGTGAATTGTAAAACTGTTTTTTCTATTTCTGTAAAAAATGCCATTGGGATTTTGATAGGGATTGTACTAAATATATAGATCATTTGGGGTATTATGAGCATTTTTATAATATTAAGTCTTCTAATCCATGAATATAGGATGTCTTTCCATTTGTTTTTGTGCTCCTTGATTTCTTTCATCAATGTTTTGTGGTTTTCAGTACACAACTCTTTCACCTCCTTAGTTAAGTTTATTCCTAAGTATTTTATTCTTTTTGGTGCTATTATCAATAAGATTGTTTTCCTATTTTCCTTTTCAGATAGTTTATCGTTAATGTATAGAAACACAACTGATTTTTATATGTTAATTTTGTATCATTCAACTTTACTGTTGAATTAGTTAAAACTAATGAACATTTTTAAAAGGGTTTTCTCTATATATGATCATGTTATCTGTAAACAGGGACAATTTTACTTCTTCCTTTCTGATTTGGATGCTTTTTATTTCTTCTTCTTGCCTAATTGTTCTAGCTAGGACTTCTAGCATACTGGTAAATTCTAATAAACATTTAAAGAAAACTCAATGCCCAATCCTTCTCAAACTTATCCAAAAAAATCAAAGAAGAGAACATGCTTCTAAGCTCCTTTTATGAGGCCAGCATTACCAAAGACACCAAAAGAAAAGAAAATTATAAGCCAATATCCCTGACAAATATAGATGCAAAAATCCTTAACAAAATACTAACAAACTGAATTCAACACACATTAAAAGGATCATACACATTACCAAGTGGGACTTAGCCCTTGGATGCAAGGAGAGTTCCACATACAAAAGTCAATTAATGTGATATACCACAACTGAAAAACAGAATAATGGATAAAAATCACATGATCATCTCAATATATGTAGAAAAAGCATTTGACAAAATTCAATACCCTTTCATAATAAAAACACTCAACAAATTAGAAATGGAAGGGCATTACCCCAACATCATAAAAGCCATATATGAAAAGCCCACAGCTAACATCATACTCAATGCTGAAAAACTGAAAGCTTTTCCTCTAAGATCAGGAACAAGGCAAGGAGACTCTTGGTACTTCTATTTAACATGGTACTTGAAAGAAATACTTTAATGTTTTCAAAATTTCACATAGCAAAAATTAATTGTATACAGAAAAACATGTGGAAAAATAAATATTACATATTAAAAACATTGGAAGTGGAACCAGGCTCAAGAAAGATGAGTGCTTCCTGGACTATCTTTTATAAAGATATGCAGGGGGACAGCAGCCTGACACATTCACACATTTTTAGCAGCATCTAAGTTATACTTTTTCACAGTTTAGCTAACGTGTGTGTGTACACATGCAAGATAAAAAGATGGAGATAGAGAAAGCATATATACTCATGAACATTTATATCTCTCTCTTTCCCCAGTCTTTACACAGTTTAAGAACAGTTGCATGTGCTTTGGCATGCTTGGCAATCGTTTTTGCAGACACAGTTTGTAGTATCATTCAGAATAGACATGTTCTAGCCTAGGCACTGAATTATTTTTTCACCACTGGGTTCTGACAAAATCTTCAAGCTGACTGTCTTAAGTGTCATTTTCTCCCTCTAGTCCTCTCACCCCTAGGATGTTTAAGATCAAGGTTACATGGACTCTGAGGTACTGATTTATTGCATCTAAGATGAAGAAGTGCTAAAGAAAAAGACAATTGTGGAAAATTGTTAGAGTTCTTTTTTTCTTTGTTTCTTGCTCCTTTTCCTCATCAGACTTTCCTTAAAATGGCTTCCCCACTTTTTGCGCTCCTTTGAAACAATTTATCCAGGCTTTGAAAAATAGATAATTTAAGATATGTTAGGATAGCAGTTCCCAACATTTTTGGCACCAGGGACCAGTTTCAGGGAAGACAATTTTTCCACAGACTCGGGGTGGGGAGGGAAGGGATGGTTTTGGGATGATTCAAGCACATTACGTTTATTGTGCAGTCAAACCTCTCTGCTAATGATAATCTGTATTTGCAGCCGCTCCCCAGCGCTAGCATCACCGCCTCAGCTCCACCTCAGATCACCAGGCATTAGACTCTCATAAGGAGCACGCAACCTATTATAGATCCCTTGCAGGTGCAGTTTACAGTAGGGTTTGTGCTCCTGCAAGAACTTAAGCCACTGCTGATCTGACAGGAGGCAGAGCTTATGCGTTGATGCCAGCGATGGGAGCAGCTGTAAGTACAGATGAAGCTTCAGTTGCTTGCCTGCTGCTCACCTCCTGCTGCGCAGCCCGGTTCCTAACAGGCCACGGACCAGTATCGGTCTGCGGCCCAGGGGTTGGGGACCGCAGTGATACGCTATGTCCGATCTGTGGTGAGATCGTCCATTGACTTAGATATTTATTGAGAATACTGCTGCTTTAGAACAAGAAATTGTCGCCAGAACAGTGAATTGGAAAAGGCAACGGGTATTATAAAAAAAA
>RJWJ010033657.1:0-17754 GCA_004363605.1 Indri indri | reverse complement strand
GGTGAAGGAAGAAAAGTTTGTCATCGCGGTGCCGTCCCATCCTCTACTGCAGGAGCCAGCCCAGAACACAGCCAGCCCCTAGACAGAGGGACAAATACGAGGGTGGAGGGTGTGACGAGGATGCTGGGGACACAGAGGAAGAAGCGCTCCCTCAGCCTGGGCCTGGGTGTGCAACAATCGCCTAATCAGAGCATGAGAGCCAAGTGGGCTTTTACCAGGGACTCGCCTGGGCCAGAGGGTGGTCCGGGCAGAGGAAACGGTCAGACAAAGGCGTGGTGAGCGGGGGGAACCTGGAGTAGCCCCGCAGGCCAGGAGCAAGGGCGCGAGACGGGAAGGCAGGCGGGGAGCAGGGCGGGCTGGACTGCCGGACTCGCCGAGGCCGGGCCGAGAAGCCTGCCGCAAGCTCCCTTTCCCTCTTTCTCTGCAATGAGGACTTCGAATATTTTTCAGTCCAAGAAATATAATCCAAAAATGCAAACAGATCCCTATTTTGAAAAATAATACTTGACTAATGTAAGCCAACACATGCTCTTTCCGTTTAGACCTTTCGTTTTTTTTCTTTTTTGAGAGAGAGAAAAATTTTTAAAAACCTAAATGAGGGAGAGGTATATGCTGTCTTCGTGAGTTGGAAGACTCAATACCATAAACATTTGTTTTTTCCCAAATCGACAGAGAGAATCCCAATCGAAACCCCGTAATGTTTTTCTTAGTGGAAACCGACAAGGAGGTTTAAAAGTATGAAACGCTAAGGCCGAGGACGGGAAAGACAATTCTGGAGAACGGGGCGGAAGGCCTTAATCTGCTGGGCGTCACGACACACCGTGAAGTGAAGTCATTAAGCGACGCGGTTTTGCTGCAAGGACAAACAGACCAATGGGAAAGAGCAGAAGCCAGGCCCGTGCACACGGACCCTTGACCCCCGACGATGGTGGCACCACAGGGCCGTGAGCAGAGTGGGCTTTTCCGTAAAGGCTGCGGAGCCAATGGCAGAGCCACATTTGAAGAGAAAGCCTGACTTGACTTTTTACTATACAAAAAGTCGATCTCAATGTAGACTGTACATCTGAACGGGAAAGAAAAAACAATAGTTTCCAGGAGAAAACATAGGATGTCAAAAATGTCTAAAACAAGAATAAAAAAGGACTAACTAGAAAGAAAAAGACTGGACATTAAGAACTTCTGTTCATCAAGAACACCTTTAAGAGTCTGAAAAGGCACCACACGGATGGGAGAAGCACCTGCAAGTCATGTAGCTGACGAAGGCTCCCACCCGGGCGGCGCAAAGAATGCTTTAAATGAGCAGTTCTCAACGGGGGGTGGGGGGGGTGATTTTCCTTTTTATCCTCCCCATGGGGACATTTGGCCAGGCCTGGAGATATTTGGGGGACAACTGGTGTGGGTGGGCATTGCTAGTGTCTAGTGGATGGACATCGGGGTGCTGCTAAACACTGCGCAACGCACACACGGCCACACACACACACAGCCCTACACACACACACACACGCAGACACACACACACACACACACACAGTCTAGCCCCAAATATCAACCTTGCTTAAAATTAATCAGGAAAAAACATACAATCTGATAGAAAAATGGGCAAAAGACATGAATAGGAAACTCACACAAGAGAAAACCTCAATGTCCTGTGAAGAGCATCAGTAATTAATAGGAAAATACAAATTAAAACCCCATGACCTAGTGTAACATACCATGAATGGCTAAAATCCAAAAGACTAACAATGACTAGTGTTAACAAAGGTGTAAAATAACTAAAATTTTCATGCATTGCCAGTGGGAGCATAAACAGGTATAAACACGCAGCAGTTTTACTCACGAAAGCCCAAGAGTGGAAACCACCTAAATGCCCATTGAGAGGATGCTGGCGTCCGGGCGTGGTGCCTCACGCCTGTGATCCAGCACTTTGGGGGGCTGAGGCAGAAGGATCGCTTGAGCTCAGGAGTTCGAGACCAGCCTGAGCAGGAGCAAGACCCCTTCTGTACGAGAAATAGAAGAACCAGCCAGGCGTGGTGGCGTGCGCCTATAGTCCCAGCTGCTCGGGGGCTGAGGCAGGAGAAGCGTACTCTGTCCTGGGTGACAGAGCAAGACCCTGTCTCAAAAAAAAAAAAAAAAAAAAGTAGCAGCCGGATAAACAAATGGCGGTATATTCCCACAAGAGAAGACCAGGGAGCAATGAAAACGGGAAAACCACAGCAACAAGCAACGTGACAGATTCCCACAAACATGACATTGAGCAAAAGAAGCCAGACCCCGTAGGGTCGTACTGCATTTAAGTACAGTTTGCTTAAAAACAGGCAAAACTCGAGCGCGGTATCAGAGGTCAGGATGGTGTTTAGGAGCAGGAAGGGGATCGTGATTGCCACGGCCCGCGAAGGGGGTGCTGGGAGCTGGCGATGTCCACTTCGTGACAGTTTTTTGAACTGCACCTTATGATTTGTTCATTGAATATACGTTGTATCTGCCTAACAAGATTTTTTAAATAGAATTTAAAAGGTTCACTTCTCGGTGATCTCAGTTATCGAACACAAGGCCTTTCACGAAGGTGAATTTTTTTTTCTTGGATACATAGTCTCCTTCCTTCCATCCTTAGAGGTTTAGAAAGGAGCTTCCATCTGCCACGAATGCCGGGGATCCACGCCAGCTGCCTCTGCCCACGGCCCACACGCCCTCCAAACTGCATCTCCGACACCCGGGGGAAGGATGAGTAAGGGGTTGCTTATTAGAAAAATTACCTGTTTGAATATAATCTGATTCCCTTGGAGAAAAAAAATGATTTACTACATTCCGAGATCTGTTCTTACATTCGAAATGAGACGTCCTTGCGCATTGCAGGAACCACGAGGTGAGTCTGCGACTCTCGGACACTGAGAGCCTGGAGAGAGGACCCACGCTCAGACGCCTGCAGGGGTTGGGTGCAACGCCTCAGGGCGTGGCGGGGCCCAGCACGTGGGGGGATGGCGCCCCATCTGCAGAGGCAGCCACTGCTCAGGCCCAGCCCCGCCAGGTCATCTAATTCCCCAAGAACAGTGAGAAATTGCTGTGTTGGTTTTAAAACATGTCTGAGTACTTTGAGAGGCCCCCGCGCACAGGGACCAGCTTCAGTGACTCACTTCTAACAGCCAGAGTGGAGCAGGAGAGATGCTGTGGAACTTCCGGGGGAGGTTAGCGAGGGGTGCACCTTCCACGTGGTGGGGGTCTCACCCTTGGAACGTGGCCCCTGCTGCGAGGAAGCCACGCCCCCACGGAAAGGCCGTCCCAGCCCAGGGAGGTCACAGTCGGCAGCACCAGCTGCCAGACTGCGAGTGGCCTCCCTGGTTCCAGCCCCAGCTCTCAGCACATGCAGAATAGATCAGCTGACCCCGCCTGGCCCTGCTCACACTGCAGATTCCTGAGAAAAATAAATATTGCTAAGGCTGTTCTTTAAAATCACTAAGTTTCTGAAAAGCTAGTTAAGCAGTAACAGATACCTGGAATCTCCAGATTTTAATGTGAATTTTCTAGATTTTTCAAATGCTGCTTGGTACGAACAAAACAACGGCAGGCGGGTCTGCCCCACGGGCTGGGGACTGGACACGGAGAGCAGCTGCCGCCAGCCTCAAAGGTGCCGAGTCCTGGCGCGTGTGAGAGCCTCGGCTGGACCCCTAGACCCACTCCGACCCGACTCTGATGCAGAACATGCAAGCATTTGAACATCAGGGTGACAGCCGTGACTGAATCCCGCTGATTTGTATGTCTGCAGTTTTGACCAACTTTTGGACCAAACAGATCACAAGCAAATTCCACCAGTTGGAACTAGCAATGCCTTGGTGCCTGTCTGGCTGGCTCTCCTATACACACACACACACACACACACACACGCACACGCACACACATACAGTTTATTTCAAACCAAAGATTCAGAAACCTGAAGTAGTGTCTGATACAGCGACTTTGGGCAACACAGATCAAAGAGCGAATTACTTTCGGCCGTGACTGTAACAATGTAAGTTCACACCCACTGAATGTGGCTAAATGTGGGAAGTGGGACATTTTCTAACCAGATTGTGCAAAACAAAGGCAGGCGGACCTGGAAGGGTGCTTCCTGCGTGGTGCATGCCAGCCATCTCAGAATCTGCTGCAAACACGTTCCTGTCTTTTATGGCCAGAACAGGTGATACTTAAAACCGGCTCATCTGAGTGACAATAGACAGGAAATGAGCAACAGGTTCTTTCCATCTCTGTCTCTCCCTCCCCGGGCTCCTTTCTAAATCCACCTTTCCCCGGAGCGCCATGCGTACCCGGAGCAGCCGAGGAAGGCCAGAGAAGGGATTTGGCACTTGCGGCAGCTGCACCCAGAGGCCCTTCGGGAGGAGGGACACCAAGCTGTGACCCACGGTTGGCTGGAGGACACCCGGCCGTCACCACAGGGTTGTCCAGGACGAAAGCCCTGGGTGCGGGTCTCTGAAAGGAGACAGAGTGGGAGCCCGGAGACTCCGGCCTGGCTTCGGGCCTGTCTGGAGCGCGCATGATCTCTGCGCCCATCATCTCCCCAGGGAACCCACTTCGGAGAGGCTGCTCCACCCTGGAAGTAGCAGAACGAGCCCGGGCCCCGGCTGCTCCTCCCAGAGACCCCGAGCCGACACCCCCACACGCCGCCCCAGCTTCACCCTGACCTGCACTCCTCTGCCCACGGGGAATCGATGGTTTGGGAAATGCTGCAGCCTGTGGAGCCACCGGGCAGGCCACCTTGGACGCCGCCAGAAAGACGTCCTCGCAGGCTGCCCCATGCCTCTTCTGAGCCTCTCCCAGAACCTTCCCAACCCTGTCCTTTAACTCACAGCCTTGCTAATCCTCGGCACCTGCATGGAAAGTGTGCTCCGCCTCCCGCCTAGACCCCGAACCAGCTCCTTCCCAAGCACACAGAGTTCCCGCCAGCCGTTTCCCGCACCGTGCAGATCTCTGGGCTGGAAGGTGGCTGGACACCGAGACCGAGGCTGCGCAGACCCCGCAGTGCGCAATCTCCCTGCGTGGCAACTGCCTCTGGATTCACTTCCCGACACGAGCACTCCCTGAGGGGTCGGTGCTGGGCCGGCACGTGGTTAGTGCACACAGAAATGCTGAATGACGCCATGAATACAAGGCAGACATTGCTGTCCCCATCGTACAGATGAGGAAACGGAGCCTCAGGGAAGTCATGCAACTAGCAGGTGGCACAGCCTGAACCAGGTCACCTGCAGCCTCCGCATCTTATTGCCTAGCAACATCCTTCAGCCCAAAGGGTCCTGATCAGACAAGCTAAAAAATAGATTAAAAATAAAGATGATTTTGTTTCTAGTTAACACAAAGACTTCCAAAGAGCTCACAGGTTGGCAGAATTAAGTGTAGGGAACCTCCCGAAAAACTAAACACATCTATCCATAGGCGATTCCGTGGGGGCCTTTCCTGCCCACGCTGCCCTGGAGGCAGGAGGGAGGGGCAAGAAGGCTGGTCCCTCAGGCCCCAGGACCCCCAGGGCTGGCCTTAGCCACGGGCAGAACAGACAGGTCAGAGAAATCATCCTTCTAGAACAAGAAGGACACCTCGGGGTGTTCCAGGCCTGGCTCTGACTCCCTCCCGGAATCGGCTGACTGTGGGGGACAGAGAACTGTGGGCACAGGCCGCACCGGGCTCGTGGGCGCAGATACGCTGGTGTTTTACGCTGATTACAGTAATTACTGCGGAAAGTTGAATTGCGTTTTGTTGCCAACAGATAAATATGAAATAAAAAACTAAATTACAAAACCTTGAGCAAATGACTAATAGGGTTGAACAAAAAAGTTCATGGGCGGATGCAAAAGTGACCAGCCATCAGCCCAAACCAGGAAGCCTGGCCCAGGAAGACTCCAGACAAGGAGTCTTTTGTGTCGAGCTGCCCCGATCCCTTTAGAACATGAGGGTTAGAGTGGCCAGAACCTCTGGAGCAGTGGCCTGGGGCCCATTGGAAGGACGCGCGCCCCCAGCGGCTGTTCTCTAATTTCATGAACCGCTCTCTGGGGAGCGGGAGAAAGCAGGGCTGTTCCAGTCACAGACGAGCAGTCCGGAACCCAGGCAGAAACTCCGTCTCCAGATTTCCCCCCAACTCCTGCTCCCACGGCCCCGGCCGCCGTGAAGCCGGGCCGTGTTTCGGCCTCCTAAAGGCCACCCCCAGTGGAGACCCCCTCGCTCGGTTGACCTGCTCCAAGGCTGGTTTTAAATCACGGTGCCTGCAACACAGACGGGGCCACAGAGGAAGGAAACGATCCCCATCATCTCGAAGCTACTGTTATTTTCATAAAAGATTCAATTCCACTGTGCCCTTTTCGAAAACCTCATTTGTGAATTCCATAAATAAGCTAGAGAGGATATATTTATATCACCAGAATCATTCGTTGTACTAAAGAACATTCACTTTACAAATGATTCGCCACGGGATTCTCCCAACGAGTGGGGTCCGGTGTTCAAAACGCGCCTCTTCAATCGGGCCCAGTGGCGCACGACGCGAATGTTTCCAGCCTTGCTACTTTGGACGATGCGATACTTGGACCAGACTTCTTGCCTCAAGCCCTGGCACTGCTGTCCTGGCCCTGGGTGCCCTTAGGGAGCCTTGGCGCAAACCAGGCACTTTTTTTTTTTTTTGCAAGAAATCCTTTTTTTATTAAGCCTTTGACAAAGACTTTTTCCCTTCATGCCTCACATGCAGACATTTCAGCTGGACCTACCTGTCTGGGATTCCGACAGAGGTGGCTGAGACTGCTCAGGTCTTTCAGAGACGGGGCGGTTGGGGGGTGGAGGGGGGTGGTCAGTCTGGGCTTATCGTAGAAAGGCCAGACTGGTAAATGGACAAACACCAATTTTGCCAACTTAGAGACACAGCGATTTGGAGGGACCGGAGGGAGATTTACCCTGCACAGAATCCTGCCAAAGTCCCTCCGAGTCTCTCCCCAGTTCTCAGTAGCAAAGTGACGTGTTTTATAATCTCTTTGGCTGTTTTCATGGGATTTTCCTGGGGGAGGTTTGATGTTCTGTTCCGATCACTGTCTTTGGACGGGAAACCATTACGTATCTAGGTTGTACCGTGGTCTCTGCTCACAAGCTGGCTTCTCCTTTCCCACTATCACGCCCACGGGGACCACCTTAGGAGCAGAGCTGTCTCTCTCTCTCATTGAGTCAACTGTGTCCTTCCGTGATGGAAAAAAGCCATCACGGGGCCGCGCCTTGCCATGCTCTATTTCCAGGTTGGACCCGGCCCGCTGCGGCGCATGGCGAGGCTTTGGCCCACGGATGGAGGGACGGGGCGGAAGCAGCGCGTGGAGTGGAAGGGCAGGGACTGTGACATCAGAGAGACGTAGCCGTCCTCCGTCCCGCCTCTCACTGTGGGACTGGGGACAAGTTAGGTAACCTCCAAGGAGGCCTCAGTTCCTCACGTATAAAACACTCTTCATCGTGTCGTTAAATGAGGTGAAACGAGAATGTCGTGTCAGGTAGGAGCTGGGAACCAGACCTGCCAGGGAGAATGGAGGGAGAGACGGGGTGGGAGGCAAGAGGGAGCGGGAGGGACCGTGGCCAGCACAGCACCCGAAGGGTGAACGCCACAAAAGGCATTCGAATTGCAATAGCAAAGGCCAAATGCATCGCCTCTGTGGGCTGAATTTTGCCTGTGGCCGTGACCTCTGCCCCCAGTCTGGCACACGCTATACCCTAAGTACAACAGCTAAGGGCAGAGGCTGTGTGATTTGACGTCTGCATAATTTAGAAGCCAAAGACCACAGCTCAAGTTCAGGTTCTAGTTCTCCGTCAGCCCCACCTAGAACAACTAACAAGTTGCTGCAAAAGCTCCGACTCTTTGCACACTGATAACCCGGGAAAATCCTTACCATCCGCCCCAGAGACGGCACCACGAGTGTTAAGTGACATTCTCGATGCTTACCCGGCTGCCTGATCGGCCCTCTGCTCATCCTAAAGCAAGTCATGGAGGCGTCACAGAACCCAGGGCCACGAAGATTGCCGTGCGCCAGGGGGACTGCCAGGGAAACCGGAGCAAAGAGCTACGTGTGGCAACAGCCCCAAGGAGACAGCAGAAATGCCCAACCGGTAACTCGATAGCAAATGAATTTTGTAAATAACGCAATATTTGCAGCATCTGGGGAAAATGCAGTATTATGTAAAATAAAGGCCTTGGAAGGAGGGATCACATGTCTTTCCAATTCCCCCACCATGCACCAGGCAGCTAAGCCTGCAGAAGGTGCTTAACGCCAAAGGCACGGACGTGATTGGGAGGCCTTGCTGGGAAGAAGGAAGGATGTGCGGACGGCGATGTTTCCTAGTAACAGCCTGTGCAGTTGCTGGTGGGTGAGTCTGAAAGATGCGTCTGCGTGTCACACAGCAGGGAGGAAGGCCGGGTTGCACGGTCTGTTGTTTCATCTCAAACATTTCGGTTGTCTGGACAATGACAGTCGAGAAAGTGGCCTCGGGCAGCCTGCAATGGCCCGGCTCCCTGGGAGGACCATCTGCAGATCTGGGCTGGGCAGAGGGGAGCATTCCGAAAGCCCGAGGGGTCATCCTGCGTCCCGCCACTCCTCCTGTGACCGGAGTGACACCTGCGAGGTCTGGCCGGGGAAGCCAGGGGCTGGCTCCACAGTGAGTGGCTGATGGAGACTTGGGTTCCCTCGCCCTTGCTCTCCTCCCAGACGCTAATGAGAAGGCGCGATGGCCTTGCTTCCTCGTTTGAACCGTGGCCACGTATGCTGTGGCTTGGCTGACGCCGAGCAGTTGGAGTGGTTTAAAGAGCAGGTCAGACAGAGGCCTTCCCAGCCCAGCCCTGTGCTGGAAATTCTTATTAACATTTACAAGAATAAGAGCAGAAAATCATGCCTGCTTCACGGAGGGTGGTGGATAGGGCTTGGGCCTTGGAGTTAAGGATTTTAAAAGCTGACCCTGGTTCAGCAGTTGCCCAGTGGTGTGTACTTTGGTACGTCATTTAACCTCCCCGGGCCTCAGTTTCCTCATTTGTAAATTGACGGTAATGCCACAATCGGTTTGTGTGGGAGTTACTGGACAGAGTCACACACACCCCTTGGTGACACAGCACCCGCATGGGACACGGTGGGCAGGGCGCTCAGTAACGGTCTTCACCTACCAGTGGGAATCCCAGGACCTCCCCGACCTACATCACGGGTTTGTTGTGACAGCCCACAAGACCCGTGAGTAGTCTGGGGGCACTGAGTACACCTTCCTTTTCCTTTGGCTGATGGGAAATACACACAAACCCCAATGGTGATCAAAGGATGCACATTACTCAGGCTCACAGATAACAGCTAGTCGGAGAATGTTCCAGACCGTCATACGTGCCAACCCAAATTGGTAAAAGCTGAGCCTCTGGGTAGGACCAACCTGTTTCTTCCAGAGGTCCAGGGAGGTCACTTTTTGATCCGGAGGGAAGTGGGCTCACTGAGTCTGCCCCAACGGGTCTCTTGCCACAGGGGAACTGGAAACATAGGCGCCCACCCCACCCGGCTCACGGAGGTCAAGAGCCAAAGGTAAAAGGCAATGAGCCCTTCCTATTTAGCAAGGATCTTTCAAACTACTAATGAAATGTAAATTAGTGAAACAGGACAAGATTAAAGGACCTGCTGCCCTGTTGGGCAGGCTACGCTGTCAGAATCGGGTGCAGACCTCCTGGCCCTCAAACAAAGAGGCCAGAATTTCCAGATGTGAGTCACAGTGTAGCAGCTGGGGACACAGAGCACTGGGGTCAGGAGGCTGCCAGTCTGGAGCGGAGGACACTGGGGACTGCCCACTTGGGCCTTGGGAGGCCAGGATGGAGCAATGGCAGAATTCCTGAGGGCAGACATGGGGATGCCAGCTGAGACTCTGACGGAGTTTCACCCAGAAGCCCCAAAGATGAGGCTCAGAGGCCCAAATAAGAGAAGACCACGGGCCTCCAGAGGCCAGGAGTGGGTGGGCAGCGCTGACGGAGCAAGCTCCAGAGGAGAGGGTGACCCGAGCCCCTAGGGCAGGGCAGCAAGACGGAAAGCAGACACCCCTCACTTCCCTTCTCAGACTCCCGGCAGATGTCGCTGGTGAAGCACAGCCCCCCCTTCCCCGGGGACCCCAACGGTGCCTTCACGTCCTTCTGAATGGATGAGTGAGAAAACCTAATGGCTGTCCCAGCCTGGAGGAAAGACCCGCAGCCCCAACAGGAGGGCAGCTCAGTGCTTGGGACACACAAGTCCCCGGGCACGTGGGCTGGCCCCTTCGTTACGCTGTGCCGTGCTGGAGTCTCGGAGTCGGCACACGGGGCCCACTTAGCAGCTGTGCCTCAGTTCCCCAGCTGTGCGAGGCGGAACCCCACGGGGGGATGTGAGGAGTCCACACTTGGCCTGCTGGTCACGCACACGGTAGAGGATCAAGAAGGGCTCATGGCCTGTTTTCTTACACCGACGATTTCACCTCTAGGGGAGCCTTCGTCTTGGCCTCAGCCCGAATAGACAGCTCACAAAACATTCTTAGCACCTCTCCCTGTGTCTTAAACATTAGTAAACCTATTGAGATTCATGCACACCTGGCTTGGCTGGAACCGTCAGCAGGCTTGAGACGGGAAAACGGGGCCTCGTCACACCTGGTCTCAGGATAGGAGACCCCAAGCAACCACGAGGGTGGCGTGAGGACCGTAGAAGAGGAAAGGGACCGAATTCCTGGGGCCTGGGGGAGGACGGGCCTCTTGGAAAGCTGGCCTAGGGCTGAGAAGTCCCAGAAGGATCCTCATCCCCATCCCCCCCAAGGAATGCTGGCCCCCTTGCCAGGCAGACTCCGTCACCGACAGTGTCATCTCCAAGGCCTCGCACGGTTAGGCACTTTGCTCCCAGCCAGCCCTCTGTGGAGTCCAGGTGTGCCTGAAGCTGGTGGCATCAATGGAACGACCTGCACTTGGCCCAGGGGGATTAACACACAGGGATGGCTGTAAAAGCCGCACAGGCCGACACTCCCCCGGGGGTGAACAGAGGCATGCTCTCCCTGCAGCAGGAAATTCAAACAAACCCTTCCCCAGTGCTCCCCAGGAACCTGCTCCCTCCCGTTCCAGTCTC
This sequence comes from Indri indri, assembly GCA_004363605.1. Taxonomy (NCBI): domain Eukaryota; kingdom Metazoa; phylum Chordata; class Mammalia; order Primates; family Indriidae; genus Indri; species Indri indri. The sequence goes on along the minus strand of RJWJ010033657.1, from coordinate 6,652 downwards.
GGCGTAAGGATCGTGGTTTGTCGCTGTTGCAGTTTTAACGTGCAAGATAGCTGAGGTCCAGAAAGGTTAAGCACTTTTTCGGGACCACCCGGTCAGCCCGCAGCCCGGCCCAGCCCGGACTCTGGCCCCCGACTCCAGCCCCACGTCCGCACCGGCTCTGACTGTTTCCGAGCTGGCTCTCCTTCCCGGCCATCTGTCGAGAAGCCCAGGAGTGGGGTCTCCTGTGCGGCAGCAGATGGAAGCCGAGCAAGGCACAGAAACCGAATGGCTCCACGTTGGGGGAGTAGCGCTCCCAAAGTGGAAATATCCTCGCTTGAGGCCACAAACAACTTGAAGAAAGGAAATAAAAGCAAACTGTGAGCCAAGCAGCTGCTCGGTTCTGCAAACGAGCTGTCACCACTGGGCAGGCAACCGCCCCCAACGTGGCACTGACGCTGCTCGAGCCAGACCAGCGCGTCCTGCTCTGCTCTTGGTCCCCATTTCTTCTGGCCTCCAGGGGGGAAAGACACGGGCTTGTGCAAACAGAGCCTGCCCCAGAGCCAGACGGCGGGAGCTCGCACCAAGGGGAGCCTGGCCCCCGGTTCAGAGACCCCATGCCTGGCACAGGCTGCGCTTGGCTTGGAAAGGACGGAGCAGTCACTGCTCACATCAGGAGACCATCAAAACACCCTGAGGTCACCACAAACATCAATCACCCTCACCTCCTGCAAGGTCTCAGAGGGGGTGGCCCCAAGGGGCCGGCAGCAGGGAGGCCCTGCATCCAGCCAGCAGCCGTGGGCACTGGGCGCGGCACTGGGGCTGACGGAAACGCATTCACCGAGCTCTGCACAGGAGCACCAGGCTTCAGCCCCGACTGGGAGCACCTGTCAGAGCCACCTGGACGTACAGTGGCTTCCAGCACTGTCCGATCCCAGGCAAGACGGGGACAGTCAGCACACCTCCATTCTCTCTCCACGTGGGGGTCGAACCATCCGGTCGTTGGACCAGAGCCTCCAGGCGCAGCGGCCAGGAGGAAAAGGGAGCCGGCTGCGTCACCGCTCAGGTGCCCCATGGCAAACGGTAGTCTCCCAGCTTTCTAGAAAGTTCGAGAGCGTACAAAAGCTCCAGACGTGCATCTTCTTCTGCTCCCAAGGGGAGGCGAGAAGGCCGCCTGGGGACCTTCCTGAGAGTCCCTCCCGTGGGCCCGCCGTGCAGAGCTGCGCCTCCAGGCAGTCCTCCCCCTCCTCCCAGCCCCATCTGGTCCCCGGCCTGTGGCACTTCTAAGTAGCCCGGCAGAGGAACCTCCATGGGCAGCAAGGAGACCCGGAGGCACGTAAGATCCCCCTCCTCCCCCGAAGACCTCGCCCTCACGCCCTCACTCCCTCACGGCCCGGCTGAGCGGCAGCCCCCAGCCTGTCCTCTTGGGTAGACCTGTCTGCTCATCTCTGTGCAGCTCTTCAGTCTGCCCCCGTTTTAGGCCCGTTATTTTCACCTGGTTGACCGAAAAAGCTTCCACGCTGGTCTCCCTGCCACTGTCTACCTTCCTCCACCCCATCCACGGGGTTGCCCGAGCCGTCGTTCTAGGAGGCAAGTTTCCACACCCTTCTCCGGCTCAAACTCTGTCCGTGGCTCCTGCTTGTACAGGGTCGTAACTTCTTAGCACGACCTTTTGTAACTTGACCTCTGCTTATCTTTCTGGGCACTGACAGCTCTGGCAGATGAAATCATTGGGAACAAAACAGAAATTAAAGTCTCTGAATACAGTAATCCGGGAAGAACAGGGTCTTCCGTGCTCCGCGGCCCCTCACTGCTCTGAACACCTCGCGCCGCCCGCGGCCGCTCCCGTGAGACCAAGTGCTCCCAGGGGACGACGAATTTTGCCTCTACGTTCTAAGCACCCCCGCACAGCGCCTGGTGTTGGAGCAGTTCCTGTCCGGCTGCCGCCTTCTCAAAGGTTCCGCATATTTAGGACGAAGTCCGAATTTCACTATTTGGAAGCACTTACTGGTCCCAAACTCCCTATCAGACACGGTCACATTTTCAGCCTTTTTGACTCTCACCGCAACCTTGAAATATAGATAATAATAACAGTGATAAAATAGTAATATCCAAAATTTATTTAGCATTTATTAAGTGCCAGAAATGGTCCTAAGTGTCCCCTGTTTGTATTTACTGTGTTCAGTCTCCCAATGGGTTGAGCAGTATTGTAAGATCCATTCTATAGCTGAGGAAACTGACATTTGAAAAGGATGAGGGACTTAACTAAAGTTACCTAGTTCCCCAGATCTTTAAGAATTAAATCCAGACTCATCAGCTTCTATAGCCTGTGCCCTTAGCAACTATAATTACCCCATTTTACAGATGAAGAAACTGAGGCTCAGAAAGTTTAGGGAGTTGCTCAGAGTTGCACAGCTAGCAAGTGGCCAAGCCAGCCCTCCTGGCTCCACATCCCGTGCTGGGGTCCCCGCTACTCCCTGCACCTGGCGATCCTCACTGTGGTTCAGGTGGGCTAAGGAAAGAACCTTGGCCCGTCGGAAGCCAGGTTCCTGAGATAAGAAGCCCCCAGGCAAGCACGAGTGTCTCAGCATAAAGCACGCACTGTGCCACCATCCTCAGGAAATCCACGCAGCCAAAGGACACTGGCTCTGCCTGAGTGTTTCTGGCAGTGGGGAGGACATGTGACTCACGGTATTTATGAGGAACAGGCTGCCCGCTTTCCTCTGACCGGCCTGGGTAGCGGCACTACCATGGAATACCACTGCCCCGGAGAATTCCAGAGTAAACAGAGGAAAAGCCATCAGGGAAGAGAAACACACATGCGCACACACACAAACACACAGAAAAACGCAGCGTGTTTTGCACAGCCCCGCAGGACTCCGGGAAGGCCCAGCGCAGGCGCTGTGACCACAGGACGAAGGACCAACGCCAGCAGGGGAAAGGCTGGGGGCCGTTCGAGGTGTCTCCAGTTCAGTTCTCGGGGTTTCTGCGGGGCTTTCGGGGAGGGTCGCTTTTGGACCCTGACTCTCTGCTAACGTGGTCAAGTGACGATGCCGTTCACTTTAACTGAGCTTCCGCCTCCCCGTCCACAAAACCGGGTCGTCAAGACCTGTATTCGCGGATGGCCATGAGGACCAATGAGCTGACGTACAAGAAGGACTTGGCACCGGCCCAACCCCCCGATCCCCCGAGAGAAGATCCTCCCTCTCCCCTCGCAACAGTAAAGGAGACTGGAAACACTCCAGCCCATCGTTGCACACGCGTGAAGTCCCTAGTTTCTGTTGACAAATGACGTAGACAGCAAAGAGGGACGTACAAACCGTGCTGTCGGTGGCCTTGGTGGGCACACATCTGTGGAGCTGTACCAGTGTTCCCACCCCAGTCACAGCCTGTCACGACCAGGACATGAACAGGCATGACACAGGCCGGATGAAAAGCCACTTTGAACCGCGGCCGCTAGCTTCCCGATCACAGCAGACACAGATGAGCCAACCCAGCAAGACGGCTGGGACCATCCCCAAAGTGACTGTCCCTCTAGACAGGACCAGCCCTGCCCATGGGTAGGATCCGCTTCCTGTCTCAGGAGGCTGCCGATTTCAAGCCCTGTGCCTCTCCGCAGCTTCCTGAGATGCTAACCGCACGGTGACAGCCAGGGCATCTCAGCAGGAAGGGAAATGGGAGAGGCCGGTTTAAAAATTATATAATCCTCCATTTTTAAAACAGGAGCGGGTATTTTTGGAAAGAACTGGCTGGTGAGGTGTTTAACAGCCCTTCTGGCTGGCCCGTGGAAACTCAGGGAAGAGCCTTCTCTCTGGTCTCTAGAAAGATGCGTCACCCGGCACGGCCAAGAGAATGGAGACCCGGGCTGGCTGCACCGACAGAGAAAGGCACCGGGACCTGGGATGGCGCAGACACCGTCTGATCCTGTGGGAGCCAAGCACCGGCTCGGGCATGCGCACTGCGAGGACAGCGGTTTGGATGCCAGTCCCCGGGGTGGATCTCTGTGGGCACATCCCTGTGTCAGCTACTGCGAAGCCACCTGAGCACGGCCGAGCCCCGCTTCTTGTTCCCGCGCTAGACGTTATTACGCAATCACGGCTCCCTTTCCCTGCCAGCCGAGACCCAGTCCTTGACACAAGCCTCCCAGATGCCACCAGCCATCAGTGGGAGTCGGCACGCGGAGAGGCTTCACCCTCCCTGCAACGGCCTGCGAGTGGCCGCCGACGTGGGCGTGGATCCTTGCTCCGTGACGGGAAGGGAGAGGCTGAGACCCTCTGCGCTGGAGACACGCTCCCCGCAGCCTCGAGTTCAGGGCGCCGTTGAGACACAGACACAGCTGGTCGAAGAGTGAAAACAGTCGTACATTTTCGGAGCAAATATCGAGGACTTCCCAATCCACAGCGCTTCACTGAGCCAAAGCCAAAACCGTCCACACACACTCCGGTTCTCTCCCCTTTGGAGCCCGTGAGTCTGCGCTTCTCCTGCCCCCTTTAAAGCCAGCGTGGCTGTGCGGCCGGATTTCCCGGTGGCATGTGAGTACCAGTGCACACATCACACACACGGTCCTGGAGCCAGGGCGTGACCCGCCGTCACTCCACCCTGAGCGCGGGGCCCTGAGCGACCGTGGGGGAGACCCCTTGCTGACCCGAGTCAGACATGAGCACGAGTAAGAAATGAACCTTTTTTCTGCTAAGCTGCTGGTATTTGAGTGTTTGTTTCTGCAGCATGGCTTTGCTCATCCCGACTCACAAAACCACTTCCAACCAGCCGTTCCGTGGGTCCTCTCAACAACCTTGTGCAATAGAAGAACTGCCATTATCCACGCTATTCAGAAATAAGACAACTACCGCCCACGGAGGTTAACATTTAAGGAATAGCAAAACCTTTTACATCAACTGACCGGCTACCTTCACCAAAAAGGGAAATTTGTATGCTCTAATCATGCAATTTTAACAAGAGGTGGGGCACAAAAGCGAGTCATAGATATCACTGAAAAATTAAATATTATCTGGAAATTGACCCAGAAGCACCAAAATTATTTCCAAGATGACCGAACCCGATCATCCAAGAATAGAGCCACAATCTGACACCACAGCCTCCTACGCTAAGGGTCTCGCTCATCTTTGTGACGGTGGCTGGACCCCTCATATCCAGCCGCACCCCACCCTGAACGGGAACATAATCTCCTCTGCTTCTCGTCACATATTGCTTATGCAAATCCATGCTCCCGTGAGCAACAGCCAATCATCTAAACCACTGCCTCCCCGCTTTCTGTCCTTCAAATGACAGATACCCCTGTTTCAGGGCGGCCTGCCCCGCGGCCTTCTGTATCCCCAGCTCCAAGCTGTAGATAATCACAATAATTGTATTAGCCAATGAGTCATAATTTTAGCTGCTTCTTCCTCCAACATGGTGTTCAATTTCTATTTTTACATAAATAGCCTTATTGTAAATTCCTTAATGTCAGCCAACCCCACTCTTCTCCAGAAGCAAGCAGACTATATATTACAGACATAAAAATGTAACAATAGATCTCTCTCTCTCCTCTCTTGCAGCATATGAATAGCATCCCTGAGGAGAGTCGCGGGCAGTGGGGACCGTGTTCCACCTCGTCTGTGGTCACTATCCTGGGGGAGGGTCCACAGCAGGTTCCTGATCACAGGTATTAATCGGTCACCTAGTTCGTGCCATTGCTGGGCTTGGGGCTGCGCAGATACAAGGATGTGATGTCCTCCCACCCATCTGACCTCTGTCTTCTCTCCCAGCTTCCTGTCCCGAGGCCCCTCCCAGCCCTCCCCACACAAACTTGCGTGGGCAGAGCTCTAATCCACCTGGTGGGATGCGGGGAGAGTTTCGGAGGTGGCTTTGGAGGATTCCAGGAAAGGAAATTCTGAGATCAGAGTGATCAGGGAAGGCTTCCCAGAGGAGACGCAGCTTGACCTGGGCCAGCAGGTGACGACTCAGTTGTGGGATGACAGGAGGACCGGCCCAAGTGGAGCAGAGGCGAGGTGAGGGGGAGAGAGGTGATGAGACCCTGATGGCAGGGTAGACACCTGCCTGCAGCAGCCCCGGAGCAGGGAGCAGACAGGGGTCAGAGGAAGCGTCCAGACCGGCAGCTTCCTGCCCCCTGGAGTACCCCTGGCTTGGATTTGAGGGCTTCCCTCCCTGGGCACTGTTGGCAACTCTGAGAAGGGGAGCAGTCGGGATTTAGGGTTCCCACGGAAACAGGAAAGTGCGAGGGATGCTTCTACTTCCCCTCCTGTTGTCCCGACCAGACCTGGTTCTTCAGGGTCTCCATACACCCCCTCACCCCTCGCACCAGAATCCACATGCAGCCGCCACACCTTTCAAACAAGACTAGCACTGGCTTTGCACACAAAATAGCCTTGCAAAGCGTTCGCTTTACAAACTCACAGTCTATCTCAACTTGCTTGGACTTTTAAGCCTAAATTTCAGTCTGGAGGAATATTGGAAAGAGGGCACCAGGGATGGCCTCATCCCAGGAAAAGTATTTATCCTCGCCTCGCCTTGGCCAAGGAAAGTTCCTATGCTGGAAAAAGCACCTCACCATCCACCGAGCTGTATGGCACAGACTATAAATAGAAATAGAGAAGTCACTCTGACATGTTTGTCGTTTTGCCTGTAGCTCCCAGAGCTCCCAGAGCAGGAAAAAAGC
>RJWJ010033656.1:0-17762 GCA_004363605.1 Indri indri | reverse complement strand
GGAAACGGTTGCATTTAGCCAACTAAGGAAGGTTTCCCAGATCATTTGCTTCTAACTTGGGCACTGCCAATAATTTTCTGAGATGTGTTATTTAAGGTGGTCAGATGGTTTTCTGCAAGTGGAGGCGCAGAGACGTTTCGCGTATTTGATGCACAAGACTGACTTCAAGTCTTCCTTGGTTCTGTTTCTACTCCTCCCTTCGTGTGTTAAAAACGAGGGGAAGACAGTGCCAGGATGACGAGCCGCGTCTTATCCTTTGAAAACTGGCAGTTAAGACTTCAACAGAGTATAGCTTAAAAATAAGGATCCACTGAGAGTCAGCTGATTTTGTTTTCTCACACTGAGGACTTCTATTACTTACAACGCTATTAACATCTTTTAAAGAAGTACGCAGCACCACTCCTTCATGTGCTCAGTAAGCATTCAGTAGGCATCAACTACATGCTGAGTGCTGGACACACCAAGGACCTCAAGGGGCTTACGGTGTACAGCTGTTAGTACCTAGGGGCAGCGTGAGCGGAGGGGATGGACAGAGAACGCATCGGCGTGGAGGGCGCAGGACAGCCGGCGACGTGGCACCGAGGCCTCTGTGGAAACGGCGCTGGGGCACGCCGCGGCTGGGGAGGTGAGAGGTGCGCAGGGTCAGGTCATCGGGGCTCGGAGCCATGCTACCGAGTTCTTGCTTACGCTGAAGGCCACGGGATGGGCCGAGCAGAACTGCATGTCCAGGTCTGTGTTTCAGAAACATTCCCTTCGGGGGCGCACGCTCGGGGCGTCAGAACAGACTGGGAAGGGGAGCAAGACGGGGGACGAGGAGGCCGGCAGGAGGCTGTTACAGCAACATAGTCACGAAACAGGCGGAGCGTGAACCAGGGGAGCGTGGACAGGGACACAAGAGGGACAGCGAATCTACAGGACAAGGGGCTGGGGAGACGGCATGATGACAGAGGATGCCAAGCAGACGCCCAGGCTTCGGGTGGGAGAGGACGGCGGCAGCACAGCAGACATGGGGGCCAGGAGGAGGACACGCTTGGCTCTAGCGCTGGGACCCCTGGGGCTTTCGGGAGAAGCGGCTTAGGAGTCACACCTGGGACACGTGGCGACTAGAAGGCGGGCGTGGGCTGGGAAAGAAGTGGGTGAGGAGGGCTGGCAGACGGACACCCACGACAGCGGGAACCGTGGTGAGAGCCGGCGATGTGACCCGCAGGCATTTGGCGGGGAAGGAGCAGTTGGCGTCAAAAGCAGGGGAGGAGGGAAGGAGACGAGGGCTGGGAGACAACCTGAGTGTCTGGGGAGGCCCCTGGTGACCTGGAGGGGACGGCAGCTGGAAAAACCCCTCCTCGCCTCTCGCAAGCTCCCCATGCAGGACAGCAGCCTCCACTTGTCTATGAGGGTTCTTAGGCGTGAGGCACGATACAGAGCAAAGACAGGGATGTGGGGGTGGGTGGAGATTTTCAGTGGACCCGTCCGTCATTTACATCAGGTCACAAGTCTCCCGTCTCTGGTGCCTGAAGTCCTTCTATGAGCTTCGCCCAGTCAACTAGGGAGGACCACACGGAGTCCCCAAGCTCCACCACGCCCAGGACTCACTGGTGACTGGAAGTTTTCTGGCTCGAACACACGATACAGAGTGACAAGTGATTTGGGTATTCGTGTGATCATTTTCTTGTTCAACAATTTTTGCCCCCGGTGGTCATTAATCTCTTTATAACGAGTGGCATTATCTTCTTTTTCTGAGATTCTCTATGATTTCTCTAACTCAAGAGGGCAGGGACCTGATTTGTAACTTCGCCTGTAAGACTGGGCACAGCACTGTGAAGTCCGTGAAGTGACACAGCCGTAAACGGGTGTTTTTGATAGTGGGATACACTTTCGATAATCTCTGAAGCAATGAAGAACAAATCTATTTCAGTTTCCAGATGGCAGCCCTTAAAATGGGTGCTATGATCTAATTAATTTCGAGGCCATGAAGATTTGGTCTGAGACAGGAAATACCTCTGGGCTCTTATGAAAGGACAGGTACCAGGGTCAGGTGAACCCTTGAGAACATTTCCCGAGAAGCACCATTGTTACAAGGGGACAAGTGAATCAAAGGTTTCAGATTTAAGACAAAACACATCCAAAGACCCTTAGGATGATGATGAAAATCCCAAGCAGGTGACTTTATCTTTGAAATTGACTTTAAGGATTGGTCCAGGCTCAGGGACAGTGCAGGGGGGACAAAGCAAGACTGAATGGCAGAACGACCTGAGCCCGCCATACCGAGCCCTGGGAGGTGAGTGTCGCTATGACAACAGAACCCTAACGCAGGGGGAGAAGCCAGCGCCCCTCAACACACCCACTCTCGGGCACGGGTTTACATCAATATGGAAACAATCACCTATTTCCTAAAGAGCCTAAATTCTAAAAGCAAGGCACAAATGAAACATTCACACTTGGATTTACTTTGGATTAGAAAGAGGTGCTAGCCCTTGCCCCAGAGGCCTCTCTCTGAAAGGCGGAGAAGAGCTCCTCGGGTTATCCGCACGTACCTGTCCGAAGTTTTCTTCATCTATACAGAACATGAGGTCCAGCTCAGTAGGGTCGTTTTCTAAGATCCATTTCAAAGAGTTATAATATTCACTGTCCTATAGAGATGACACAGAAATCAACATTAAGCATTTTTCCCCCAAAATGCAAACCTGTTTGACTTCTTTCCAATGTCAGAATTCTCAAGAATTCCATTCCTCGCTAACGTAAGGTCTCCTGCTCCACCCCAAACTAAATCTTCCTCTTTAATTAAAAACACAAACACACAAAAAATGTTTTGCTGGTAAGAGGGGCGCGTAGTTGAATCCTGTCCTCTGTGGAGCACCGTGGAGGGACCCTACCCCGACGGGGACAGAGCTGCCACACACCTCGCTGCTGCACAGAATTTAACACGTAGAGACGATACATTGCCCGTCTTTAAAGAGTGGAAATATCAGAGGAGAACACGAGGGATAGGAAATGTTCTAACCGAATACCAGGGTTATAAGTCATGCCCTTTTCTGTGCTTGTACTGCTCTCTGCAAGTTAATTCAAGCAAAAAGGGCAGCTGCTCTGACTTCGGAATCCAGAGCAGGAGGTGGAGGTGCCCTCAGCTCTCCTCTCTTTTCAGGCCCTGGTCTCTCCTCTGAAAAGGGGAAAAATATGTGTACTGTATTTAAAGCACTAGCTGCCAGCACGTCATATAAAATCAGCCTCTAAGAGACATGCGTATGCTCCCAGCTTCCTCATTCTACCGTAATGAAAGCAGAAGGTGAGAGCTGGAGAGAAAGCTCTAGCTTTCTCAGGTACCATGGACGTGCAAATCCACCCACCCAAGATCCACGACAGCAGCGGGTTCGGAACACTGCCAGCTGCCTCCTCCCCGTCTCACAATGAGGGGGAGCAGAAACGCCGGTCAGTGCCAAGGCCAACGATGCAGCTGCTTTCTAACTCAGGCGACAGAACACCAAAGAAGAGCTGCAAAGACCCCAAATGGACAAAGACACTTCCAGCTGGCCTTGTGCGTGCACTGGCACACGGGCAAACACCCTCACACCCTGGGGGTAGGTGGCGGGGTATGGGGACGTTCAAAGAAACACAGAAGCAGGAGTATATTATGAAAAGAATGTCACTTTTTGTTTTTATAAGAAATCCTTTCAACTCTAAAATGGTCTGTGTAGGTAAAATTTAGCAAGTTAAATGCAACATGAAGACCCGAGTCCCTTTCTGGAGAACTCTCCTAGTGTTTACTTTCTCGCTCTCCTACATTGCAGGTCGCCTACTCTTCCGTGTCCAGGATGACCGTGTGACATTCGTACTGTTTGGGCCTTTGTCTCTGCCGTTTTTATGCAGTCAGAAAACAGAGATTCACCTGCTGTCCCTCTCTTTTGTGACACTCAGTACTAGCAGTTTTGGATGGAAAACACAGTTACCACGAGGACTCCAGCTGTCCCTTGATTTGATTTGTTCACGCAAGTCTGTGCTGGGTCAGCAGGGGTTCCTGAGACGTGGGTGTATCCACCCTAAGTGCCACGATTCTAGGAAGTGGGAACAATGATTTGCTTATGACAGAAATGAGGGAGAGCAGTTAGCTTCTCAGTGAAACGCTCCCTGCTGTGCGTACCGCATGACAGCATCCGTGACAACCGCTGTGACTACAAACACGGCCTCCGAGACCTCCCGTGAGGCGCGAGTGCCCCGCAGTGGCCCGAGTGTGACCCGGATTTACTCACCACAGATTCCATGTCGTTCAGAGTGATCTGCTTTCCCAGCATCATCTTGTAAAACGGTCTAATGAAGAAACCTAAAATATGGGAAAAACTGGGGTTAGTTGCTAGTCTCTGACGCCGCTTTGTATCGGAGCACGAGATAGAAGCTTAAGCTGCTCTCAGTCTGAAAGAGAAACCGGGGTGGGATGGCCAAGGACCTTCTGCAGTACACCACGGATGGGGAGGCAAGGAGAGTGGGGCGGGAGGGCAGCGGCGCTGGGAGATGGCGCTGCAGGGAGGGGGTGAAACAAGCCTCCAGGCCAAGCGGGAGTCTGCAGCACAAACCGGGCCTATGAACTGGGGGAGAAAAGGGCCCTCTGACCACAGGAACAAGACAGGGGACTCGCCGGTGATTTGTCAGGGTGGAAGCACAGGGCGCCCTTGGGAGGACAGGCCAGAGACGGGGCCGGGCAGTGCACAGCCTGCACTGGGTGCCGGAGAGTTTGGGGTGCTCCCTGGGGGCAATGGGGAGTCCATGACAAGCCAGGGGAAAAGCCCATCTGCGTTGCAGTATCACTGCTTGGACAGTGGTGGGGAGAAAACACTGGAAGGGGACACCACTGAGAAGGTGCGTGCAATCTCCCACGTATGGCAGAGGCCATGGTACTGGGAAGACTCTGCCACCACGCAGGTGTCCCTCAGGGACCGTCACTTCACCCGGTCCAAGGCAGGTCAGCATCACGTGCCTCCTCCCATGGGCACCGACCCACCAGACCTAGCACCTCAGGCTTGCCACCCTCCCCTTCCCCCTCGCCCCCAAGTCTTCTCAGCACAGGCTGGGCTCCCTGGCTCGGCATGGCACCAGCGCTGCAGACTCTGCCAGACTTCTGTGTCTGGAGAAGCAAAAGCATGAAGCCGACCACCATGAAGCTCTCAATTCTGCAATTCCTGGCTTTCACCGTGATCGCCTTTGTGGGGACCACTTTAGCCGCCTCCTGGATTCCCCCATTTGTGCCTGTGTCTGTTCACACCCTCCGTGAAGCCTTGCCTCTCGGGCCAGTCTGCACTCCTCTGAGCTGACCCCAGCCTCTGAGCGCTCCAGTGCCACCCCACCGATCCTGGTGACAACGCCACCCCCCTCATCCTGGTGAAGCATCCTCTGAGCCACATCAATTTCTCCTCTGAGTACTCATTGCGTTCCCTTCTGCTCGGACACTATCGCTGATTCTTCTGTTTTTTTTTTTTGTTTTTCTCTCTTTCTCCCATTAAATATAAGTTCACTGAGGTCACATCCCATCTTATACTTTGCTATATTCCCCCATAGGAACTAACAGTGTCTTCTCACTTGGCAGAAGGTAATACACTGACATTCTTCTAAGAAGGCTGACGTGAACTTGAACTGGCTGAAATAATCTATGGCATGAGTCCAAGCCTGCAAATTAAGATACATTCACACTATATGCACACAAAGAGTGAGTGCAGTCTCCTTCTAGTCAGAACAAGGTGCTTACTGCCTGTCCCCTAAAAATAAAGTACGGAAATCAGAGCATCAATATCAGTTAGCAATTAAGAGTAAAAATATATTAAAGGGAAAAGGAAAGTACAGAGGGTATATCAATTATTTATTGGGATAGTTAAGGCTCCATAAATGCAATTAATATATTATTTCCCTGGAAACATCTTTCTCGTTAGTAATTGCAATGTCAATCTCGCTTTCTGTCTTCCGCCCTCAACCACTGTACCCCCAAATTATTAAACAATGTTTTTTATTCTTTTTCCTCACTGATGATTTCTGTAGTGTTTTCTTAAGGATGCTACTTTTGAAATGACCAAATCCATTAAAAGTCTCTATTATAAATAAGCCTGCAGATACTGTCAGGTAGGGGGGTTTGATTTCTAATGTCCAAGGTTAGAATCACTTGAAATTCTTTCAGGATTTATATGCTCTAAATAAGAACAGAATTATTTTGTGTCATCTGTTTCAGAGTTAAGGTCTTAGCTGAGTTGTAACATTACTTTGAAATTACTTAGTTTCTTCACGTTAAAAAAAACAATAATTTGGGGACAAATGGAACAATGACAGGATATTGGATGGATTAGATCATTTTAATTAACTTTTCAATTAGCTTTTCCATCTGTCACCAAACCGAGCTCTCCCTTGAGAAAAGTTATTCCGGAAAACATACAAAATGTATAAATACAGAACGTTCTGTGCTTTACACTAAAGTTTTTAAAAAAGATTTTAAAGACTGTAGACACTATGTCTGCAGCACCCACATTAAGATGACGCCAGGGAAAAGCACCTCCATTGTGGGTAAAATATCACAATACTTTATTGAATTAAAGAGAACGAGTGAAGCACCTGCTTAAAAATCTGTGATATGAAAGATAAGACACCTATTAGGGAACCACAAATAGCACTGTCGTATTTTTATCACTTAAAGACTTTTTAATAACTCACCATCTAAGAGTTTCCCGTGAAATACTGCCAGACCAGCAACTCTTCCAATGAAAGTGAAATAGGACAAATGATCTTCATTACAGAGGCCTGAATTGGGATTGATCTGAAGGGTATAGTTGTCCCTTTTGGGGAGGAAGAAAGGAGAAAAGCCCAATTATATTTCCAAATAAGAAACGCAGGAATTGGAATTTTGCTTTGCCGCCTGTCACTCAACCTTCACACAGAGCCCCTGCAAACATTCTGTACCTGGTGGGAAAAGGTGTAAACTATAAATAGAAAACATGACTAACCATTTGTTCAGCCTGTTTTCGTGACTGACCATGGAGATCCACTAGAACTGATGCGTATGCCCTATAAAGTAACTTAAACCATAAGAAACTGCTGATGTCTAACTATTTTTGACCTACAAAGGTGTCTTTCATGTATACGGTTCAGCCGAGTATCTTAGGAAGATGAGAAACCCCACATAACAAAACGGCCGCGCAGGGATTCCCGATGACGTGCGTACTTTAGGTTGTCTCTGTGACGAAGGGACATCACTTCCTTCTGGAGGCTTTCAGTTTGGGCATAAGATCTTTTCCCGTTGGCCCAACCCTTGATCTGTTTGACCACACTCTGCCCTGAAAAGGCGTCAAGGGCTTTGGGGAACAGGATATGGCTAACTCAACAATGCAAACCTCCAACGTTTCGGTGTGGTCAATGGTCCCCCTTCAACCTCACAGTTGTGAGCACCAGCGGTTTTCATACTGGGCTCCACGGACAGGGGGCATCTTTGGGAATGTGGGTGAGAGGTGAGGATCTTGTCTCCCTACCCTGCCCTCTCCTTCAGTGGTTTTATCAATTTTACATGGTGGGCTTTCTCATGAGACTCAGTAACAATGACAACAAACAAATTGGGCAATCCTTGGCTAAGGCAGCTGAGAAGGACGTAGAGGCTGCCTTTCAAATAAGCCCCCAACAGAATGGCATCAGGTGGGAGATGACGGCGAACCTACGACCGCTTAGAGCCCAGCACTACACAGCTACTCCACTGGGGCCTCAGGTGTAGCCTAAGCCTTGGAGGATCCACAGCCTAGAGGAGGAACCTTGGGCCTTGTAAGTAGCCAATGTTTGATTGCTGAGAAAGCGATTTAATCTGCCTCAGTCTCCAGGCCCGGCAATGACGAAATACTAACGCAAGGGGGAACTAGGTTCTTCCCTACAGGACAAGGGTATGGTCCTTTGCATCCTCAAGCATGGGTCCTTAAAGTCCTTGTAATTTGCTTTTAAGTAGTGTGACTTCAGAAACCACCCTTGTTTATTAAGGAACTTTTTCCCAATTTTAACACTGACAAATTCTCATCTTGCATTACAGTAATGTCACAAATGAAAATTGCCTTTTGTTCCCTACCATAATTATCCAACCCATTTTCAGTGTCAATTCCATGAACCAGACAGACAAGAGCAGAATCAATTTGAGGGGTTCACAGAGTACAGTATTTCACCATGTAGAGTCAGAACCTGCTCTAGGCTGGGGGCAGAGGGGAGAGACTGAACTCAGCAGCACTACTTGGTTTCGAGGGAGAGCGCCACTGACTCCCTCACTTTCCCGACGTGCTCTGCATACTCACGTTGCAGAATACTCGAAGAGGCCATAGTAGGGGTTGAACATCTCTTTGGACAGTAAGAAGAACCACTCTCTGGCCACACCGCCATAGTCGAGACCTTTCTCTGATTCAAATTCAATCCACAGTCTAGCTTTTAGGACATCTGGTCTTTTCACAGACATGATTCTCCGATAGGACTCTTCGAATATGTTATTTCTGTGCAGTTTCATTTCGAACCTATTTGGAATATCAGCCTACACAAAAGAGAAAAAAAAGCACATAATCATAAATATCCATCTTACTTCCTAATAAAAAAAAAAACAATAAAGGGTAGAAATGATGCCACTCTTCAAATAAACGAGCAGTGACGAATGGTTCCAACTGAGACTCTCGCCCTTGTGGGTTTCCCTAGCACAGACAGGAAGCCTTGCTGTGTCACGATGGGACACACAGCATCCCCCCTGCAGCTGCTCAGGCTGACTCAGCAACTCCGCCGAGGAGGAGAAACTCATCCTCGCCCCCTTTTATAAACAACTGTGGGCACTTAGCCACCACCAGCAACTGAAATTGAGTCAACTCTACATGCTATTTCAGTCAAGGAAAGAGACTCTAGCCCAGAAAACTAAAACCTATAAATAAATCCCACCTGGCCAGGATGGGACCATGCTCAACTCTGGCAAGGACTCCAGGTAGTAGATACGATCCACAATGTCTAAAGTAAATTTTGTTCCCGTGGGGAGTGGGACCGTGACTATGCCAAGTTTGGGGAAAGCATCCCAAAGTCCCTTGTTCATTGACATGAAAATAACATTACACTTGACTGAGGTTGTGAGAACTGTCTCCAGGCAAGATGAGGTCCGGGTTGGACCTTGCTTTCTGTAAGGAAGGATCCTGCAGAGACAGTTTCCAGGCAGAAGACACGTAAGTGTAAGTGCCAAGGAGTGAGACTGGGACAAAGTCATTGCCTATTACCAAGGGATGTGACTCACAGATAAACGCTAGGATTCTGTGTGCTCAAATGTCAGTTTTGAAGGCAGAGAATCATTTCGAAAGTGGTTATTCACAAGCTACTTGAACTTGGACTTGGGAACAGAGAACAGAACTTCTAAGTGAGAGCACAGACTGTGCCAGATCCAGAGAAGACACCCAGGACAGGAGGCATCCACTGTGGGAAGGGGAACGGAGCGCCAGTGGCAGCGTCCAGGCGAACTGGGACAGGCCGAACGGCGGCGGGTCTCTCCTTTCCCCAGTGGTGCAACCCCAGTGGTTGAGCAAACGCGAGAAAGCTGCTAAAACCCACGCCAGGGAGGTGGAGTCAGACAGTAAAGCAGAAGGCATAATGTGGAAGAATTTGGGGGGTGGCATGTCAGCAGAAAACAAAATATTGTGACTTAAAACATTGACTATAAAACTCCCATAGGTCTCAGCTTTAAATTGCCAGTGAGAATTGTACTCAGAAAATTACATTTGGACCTAATACTGCCAATTATTATACTTAAATATTATAAACTTTATAGGCAAATATAAACATTATGGTTAAAAACCATACTTTTGAATTTATAGGGAAGACTTCGACAATTTTCTAACTAGGGTCTAGGTTGCAGTAAGTAGGATAACCACACGTAACTGCAGGGGCCTCCCCGGATTTTTGGACTAGTGTCCTGAATTATTTTACATTTCATAAAAATCATGTCTGTCTTTTTATGTATTACATAAGAAATTACCCTTGAGGTGATTTGGTATGTAATACTGAGTTAATCTTCACTTACCATTTCTGTTAAAAAGAAAATTCAGATTGAAGATCCAGGTGGATCAAAGTGCAGTGGGAAAAGGAAGGTAATATTTTTAGTACACACATAAAAGTAACAAAACAAATTGTTCTCACTGAAGTAACTTTGGTAACTTGCAAATGACTAAAAAACACATTTTTGGAAGATGTGATTACTCACGGGTTTCTTTAATTTCTTCCTAAAGTAGTCATATTTCTGCTTAAATTCTCTGGAGTAAGGAACAGCCTGGAAGATAAATTCATAAATATACATAATGCAAACAGTACACTCAAAATTTTACATATACTGAGCCAACATTCAGAGAATTGCATGAATCATAAACATTAAAAATTCACCCTTTGTATTATCCACAGAAGAGTGATAATGGCACATGGGGAAGTCCTAGAACTGATCAGGGATAGTCAGCATTGAATGGAGCTTTCACCCTTGAAAACAGCTATATTAATATTCAAGAAATATTTAAGGGTATGCTGTGCAAAATAAGGGTGCTTTTCATGTGACTTTAGCCAGAATATGAGTCAGGGTGTAATTTTTTTGGCTACAGTTTAGATAAGTTCTTGTCTGTATACTTTACGCACAACCCAAAATGACCTATAATGGTCATTTTCAAAAGCCTAATCTTTGTGGGGAGATACAATGAGCAGAAAGGGACACTCTCATCAAGGAACAGAAAGTCAAGTAGATGGCATTCTTGAAAAGTCCCCAGTTTAGATTTTGGAAGGTTTGTCCCTTAATATTTAGTGATTTTTGGCAAGAATTTCTTTAAATATCAAACGTCTTATCTATAAAATTGAGTGACGGAACCAGGTGTGGGCTCAGGAACTGAGTTAACCATAATTATTGAAAAGTTCTGATATCTCTTCAGGCAAAAAAATAACATTTTAACACAGTCACTTAAATAATCTTTCTTTGCTATGTTGTAAAGTAGCTTATAATATCTTAGAGTCAGAGTCCTGACTTTAGGCTACGGAAAAGGCTTGTAATTTTTTATTTTTTATGAAGCAAAAGGATTGATTTCTGCACACACACAGACGTAACTGTGACAGTCTCATACTCAGAGCAACTCACTGCTTTTTAGCAAACAGTATGAATTTTGGCAGATAATACTTCTTCTGATATCATTTTGGACGAATAAAATATACTGATCCTTAGTAAAGAGGAGACATTTTGTCTCCAGACTCCAAACCTTATACCTTTTATCACACTTATTCTTGACAGAAAGAGAAGAAATGAACAAAAAGCTTCCATTCTTCATACTGTTTTAAGACATGATTACGCAAATAACTGAAAACAAAACAAGCAACCATTCTTAACAGAAAATCGTGTCAGTGTTTTGCTTTGTAATTTGAGAGCAATAAAGACATCATCTTTATATATCTTAAGAACACGCTAAAGAAAATTCATACTGCCTATGGTCTGTTCTTAGTTTTCAAGCCAGTCTTCATTTGACTTTCCACTCAACACTGATTTGACCACATATCCTATTTATTTTGGACAGTGGGGGTGGTGAATCTGTGGCCTTTTGATTTCAAGAGTGTTCTTTTCTGAGCACCAAAGGAGGCAAGAAAAGCTTCGTCTTTCTCTGCTGGGCCCCTTTTAATAAAACGATTTGTTCTGCAAAATTTGGATTCAGTCAAAAGGCCGCACTCAAGGATCCAGAAGGCCATGTGTGGCCCCCAAGGCTGCAGGTTCCCCACCCTTTTCTGATTTCTGGCAAGACACAAACTTTGTCAATATCAGGACAATCACCGAAATAAGGAAAAGAATACATTATTCTGATATAAGCTAATAAAGATACTTTTTTTGGTCTACCAATACTACATCCCATCACAAACTAGGGTTTCCCCTCAAATTTGTTTATTTCTCACTCTTTAGCGTTCATTCGCTGATTCATTCAACAGGTATTTCTTGAGCACCTACTCTGTGCAAGGCATTATTATACTCAATAATGGTAGATAAAAAGCAAAGGTTTCTATCCCAGTTCCCTCCTGGAGCTTACAAGCCGTTGGGAGCAACAGGAAATAAGAAATAAATGAGGAAAACAATGACACAGCTCCCATGGGGTTATTTCAGAGGAGCTGGCCAGGGAAGGTGGCTCTGAGGAGGGGACACTGGAGCAGAAACCAGAGTGAGAGGAAGGGACAGACCACAGCAGGAACCGGGGGCTACGTCCCGAGGAGGGAAAGCGTTTGGCTGATGCTGTAGGTCTAACTGTGATGGAGGGAATCAAACTGAAGAAATGGCCTCCTTCCATTCTCTCCCGCCGGCTTTACAAGACCCGAATCCTAGGGCAGACTGCACCGCCAGCTCACTCTGCAACGCGCGGTCTCCGGTAAGGAATTTCTTCAGTTAAGTAGGATTTGATGGGAGGAATAAATCTGACTAGGGTCTCCCATTTCCAAAAGCCTGTGACTCCCAGCAATTGTTTTTTGTTTTTTCCCCCACTGAAAATGGTAGGGAAAAAAGCTTAAACATTCAACAGCATATGTAAGTTCAATCGTCTGAAATGACACATTCGCCAAGGAAGAGATTTCAAACCGTTGCTCCCGCCTGTGATATCCATTCTCTTGCCTGCCTCGTAACCGGCAGGTGCTGAGTAGGTGTGGGTGGGAATCAGATGCCGAGGCATTTCTGGTCTTTCTTCTGCGGAATGATGCATGAAACTGAAAAGTCATCACCGTCCTCCTATACTTATCTTTTCTGTCTAGAGGTAGTTCTCACGATAGAAGGAGAAGAGTACGTTTGTATATTCTCCTGAACAGATTCCAACAACATACCAGGACACACACATCCCTACAAGGCAGCTTCTGAAGAGAATTACATGTATATTTTTTGGATTGGACAGTCCAAATTGCCTGGCATCTCATTTTCTCACATACAGTTTAACTTGTAAAATAAGCCTATCTGAAAAATTAACATATCTGTTGATGAAAGCCTTTTGCTCTGTATTAAATGAGCTCTTTTTTGTCTAGAGCGTCAACCTGCCTCATTGCGCAAGTTGGGCCTAAGTGTCTTCATTGTCCCGATGATACTGGAGCTCCGTGGACAGAAGGGCTCACACCCAACATGAGGACACTGGTGATGCCAGCACATGTGGGGCTCCCGACCGGATTCTGACGCTTGCAGGGACTGCTGGCAACACAATTACCTTCCTGAGCTTCTGAAAAGCTGGTACTAACATCTGCCCTATCTTCCTGAGGGTCTGCTGTGGGTATCGAATCACACGATTATAAAGTTTGTGGAAAAGTAAAAGTGTTACACAAACATAAGATAGTACTAGGTTCATTACCAGCAGTGTGCCTGGACAGCACTTAATAAATGCTATTAATGCTGGTATCTGTTATATAGAGAGCTTACTGACTTATAAGAATGCTGCGAGCTGAGCTACCAGAAAAAGGTCCCCTCTACCTAAAAAGAGGTGGACATGCCAGACCAACTTAGAATATTTTTAAAACTTGGGAAAAAGAGAAACTCTAGGTACCAAATAAAAAACTGAAAATTAGATAAGTAAGTGGGCGCTGGTCCTAGACACATAGGTGCTTGAGCTTGTGTTTTAATCCTCCCATGAGGACACAAAACGTGGCCTTCTGTCTATATGACCTAGAAAGAACAAAGTACCCTGCTTAAAACCTAACATCTGAAAAGGGGACAAAAAAATTCTACCCACCGGCTCAGGGAAGTTGCAAGAAAGCTTACCTTCTGTCCAGGACCATAAATGGAAGAAAAACAAAAAGAAACAGACCTGTAATAAATCCACACTCCAAGCCTCTACCAAAGTGAGTATGAGGTCCATAGTTATGCTAATTGGAAGTGCATGAATCCAAGCCAAGAAGTTAACGGTAAATACAGGTCAGGACTTAGAAAAGCCCCATAGAAAAAAAAACAAAGATGTGTGTGCATGCTCACTCTCTCCCTTGCATGCATGCATACACTTACACAAATTATAAACTGAACTAGGCAATACGCTACCATGAAGGAGAGTCTACAGACATAACGAGTGGGAGACTTAACATTCCTAGGCCCAGAGATAATAGAATAATCTGAAAGAGGCTATGAAATAAGTAGTTAAAAAATGCTGAAGAGATGAGGGAATTAAAAAAAAAATGAAAGAATAAGACACAATAACTATAAGGACAACACAAATTTTAAAAGACCAATTAGAACTTTGAGGAATTAAACGCGGTCACTGAAATAATAAAGACAATGAACTGATAAAGAGATTATCAAAAAGCTCAAGAAAGAACCAGAAGAGCTGAGTAATAACTCACAATACAGTAATGAGAGAGAAAGAGAATATGTAAGTTAAGAGACAAGGAACACAGCGTGGAAGTGAACCAAGTACCCAATGGGAGTTACAGAAACAGATAATCAGAGAAAAATGCAGTATGGGATGAAATAACAGCTCAGAATTTTATAGAACAGAGGGAAGACATGATCTTCGTATTAAAGAATCATGAGTCCAAAGCAGAATAAAGAGAAATCCACACATAGATACATGATAGTGAAATTGCAGAACATCTAAGACACAGATAAAAATTCAAAATCACCAGAGAAAAGAAAAATTCACCTACACAGAAACGACAATTAGACTGACAGCAAACTTCTCCTCGTCAGTTATGAAGGCCAGAAGACAGGTAAGAGTATCTCCAGTACTGAAGGAAAATACGTTAACTGAGAATTCTATAATCAGCTGCACTTCAAAGACTAAGAGACGTGGTCACTGCTCTCAGATTCACTCCGAGTGCTGCTGGGCAGAGGCCCTCACGCCTGAGGAGGCAGCGGATCCCTGGAGGGCTTCTTAGAACAAAGACTGTTTGTTGTACCCACCCCCAGAGTTGTGGATTCAGCAGGTCTGGGACAGGACCTGAAAACTCGTATTTCTAACAAGTTCTTAGATGATACTGATACTGCTGGTCATCAGAACACATATTGAGAATCAGAAACAGTGCTACACTCCATTAAGAAAAAAAATTTAACCTGGAAAAAAAAAATGGATAAAAGAATCGATGGTGGGCAAAAAAATTTATTTACATATAAGTAAAATTAAATCAGCACTGACTGTTGGGGAAAAAAGATAAACTATTAATGACTATTTGGAAAGTTTAAAGACAAGGTAGTTTTACAATTCTGCCCAAGAGTGACATGGAAAATGGGAGTGGGAAGAATAGCAATAAAGTTCCCTGTGGTCTGATGTTATCCTGGAGGAAAGTAGAGAGTGATTAATTCTAACCTGAAGTATGTTGGCTAAAAAATTTAATGTGAGTCCTGAAAGAACAGAAAGTACAACTTGCAAGCATGTAGAGAAAATAGAAGAAAATAAAGAGTACTCTATCAATCTAACAGAAGGCAAGAAAGGAGAAAAAAACATCACGAGAGACAAAAGATATACTAGACAAATACTAATGAAGAAAAGAAAGCAAATGTAGTTGTATCCATCTCAGACAAGACTGACAGAGCGACAGTGACCATGGACACTTGGACACAACTCTCTTGATTAGATCAAATAGTCAGAGAAAACAGTAATGAGAATATGGATAACTGGAACACTACTGGCTTGACCTCATGGACAGATCAAGAACTCTGTATCCAACCAAAGACATGATACACATTCTTTTAAAACACATGCAGAAAATTTACAAGAAATGACCAAGACTCCAAGAAAGATTCATCTAATAATATTCTGTAGATAATATTCTCTGACCACACTGCAAAAAAATTAAAAATCAGTAAGAAATGATAGGCAAAAACCACTTCATACTCTCAGAAACTAAAAAAGCACATTTGAATTTATAAATTAAGGAGAAAAATCAAACAAAAATTGCCAAATATTTAGACATTTTGATAATAAAGGCCAAATATCTACACTAAGTTGATAATTACCTAAATATACATACTCCTATTGAAAGCAATGTCATTAATAATAATAAAAGAGCAAATAAGGCTCTTTCATTAATAGAAAACAGAAAGAAATAGATACTTCTTGGGGATTGTAAATCTACCTGGATTTATGACGCTAAACAATTATAAGCAATAATTAATAAAAACTGGCAGTGTTTGAGCAAAGGTGACTGATACATGACAGAAATATTTGCAAAGGCTTCAAAACTCTTCTGCCATTTGAAAACAGCATGGTTTCTGGAGTTTACCTTATTCCTAATGATCTAGAAGGGAAAATACTACTCTAACAACCAACTGTGACTACGAATATATACACCAAAAGGAGCCATTATATTATAGTAAGGCAGTGTTGTTTAAGGCCACATAAAGGAAAAAGTAGTTAACTGTTTTAAGCCAGGTATTACTTTGCCTAGGAAACCACCAAAGTGGCTGAAAAAATTCCACAAACAAATCCAAGAAGTAACAAAAGGGGTGTTAGTTATTAATGCACATTTGCAATGTTAATATTTTTTAAGTTTTCAAATGAACATATCTTAAATTCGAATCATAATCTGAATGGAATCAGATTAAAGCCTTGAAATTGGTACTTTATACCTACTGGCTTTCTTAGCTCAGCATGTTATACAACCGATGTTAGTTCCTGTTGCTCCTCTAGTTTTTAAAAGAAGCCCCAATCTGCAATCTTTTGCTAATCCCACTGCATTTCCTATAATTCCAAATTACCTCCTTGCACTGGTACAACCACTGACAGCAGCTGCTGTGTGCACGCTCTCAGGGACGTGATTCATCCTGAAGACTCATCCCCAGGTTTTATGACACCAAGTGTCTGCTGCTGCTACAGGGCAGTGGGAGTCCCACTTCTTATGAACACAGCGTGCTGCAGTCTTTTAGGAGGTCACTATGCAGACATGTCAGAACTGATTCTTTTTCCACCCAGCACACGTGAGGGGGACTGTGAGACAGTTAGTGGGTCAGCAGAGTGAGAGATTCTGAACTCTGCCAGCTCCCAAAGTTAGATCCAACCTCACCCAAATGTCTATAGATTTCTAAAGCTGGAAAAGATTTAAATTTATGAGCATGCATTTACCATCCCTGGCCTAAAGATGTGACAGAACTCTACAAATATGGGGCTTGGTTTTGCTTCGTCCAAAAAAAAGAAGGGAGGAAATTTTGATTATACTTTTAATCTAGTCTTTTATAACGGGGAAGGAAAAAATGTTTAATTCTGCCATCATTATCAAACCAGTTTCTTTTCCTTTGTAATGGAAGCCCTCCCAAAAGGCACACGCAGCTGTACCTCACCTGGAAACTTCCGTAAGGAGAAGATGGGAGTAAAGTTTATCTACTCAGTAACACCAGTCTCTTGGCATCAGTTACCAGTAATATACAAGAAATGCAAGTTTAGAGGCAACCAAAATCTTATGTTAAAGAGTCAGAACTTGAGAATACTGACCGGACCAGTAATAGCTGGGTTCTGAAGTCTTGGGTCTTCCCATTGAGTAATTTTGCTATCTGAAAATGTTTAAAAAAAAAAAATTAGCACATTAGTTCAAATCTATGTAAACAATGTTTTTGAAAGAAGTATTTCTGGATTCTTCGAAAGCTGTCTATCACCCCCCCCCAAAAAAGATAACTTAGTTATTTCAGAGTTAGAAGGTATCTATGGTCTAGTATGGCACGTTCCCTTTGCGCTGTTTAGTTAAAAACACGGAATCAAAAATGCACGACTGAAGTAAAACCATCTATTCACGCCATTTCTGGCAAGCAATCTGTCGAAATTTCGATTATAAACTCCTGTTCTTTCAAAGAT
>RJWJ010033655.1:0-17761 GCA_004363605.1 Indri indri | reverse complement strand
GAAAAATATATAATCATATAAAAATTTGAAACAAAACAGATACACACACATAAACTTGAAATTTGGTGGAGAATATACATATTTTCCCAGGTGTTTTCTTCTAGCAAATATCATACATGTAATTATGTGATGCATTTGTTATGAATATATGTGTGTATTTGATCAAATATTTATATCAAATAAATATTAAATGTGTGTCAGTCGGGTCTCAAGATTAGTATACTGCAGTGTAATCACATCTTTAAGCCAGAAAGTACTTTATAAATTAAGATATTCAATATGATATGTAATTTATTATTCAAATCCTTATTTATCAATTTTATGATTAGTAAACATTATTAAATTTAATTTGACTTACATGTAACAGAATGGATACAACTAATATTGTCATTGAGGAGAACAATTTGGAAATATCTGTGCATAACTCTACTCTTTATAATATTGTAGAAAAATTTTCACATAGCTTCATAAGGAGTATATATGCAAAAATGTTTGTAGCAGTTGTTTACGGTGGTGGAGAGTATATCACAAATTAGATCTTTACCATATAATGCCATGAAGCTGTTTGAATCAATGAACTGAATGTACACTCAACACTGTGGATATAAGTTAAAAAAGGACAGTGCTGAAGAAAAAAATCTAACACTGAATTATTTATATGTATATATATGAAATTAATAAACTAGAGAAAGAATTGCCTATTGCAATTGAACTTAATAATATAATTAACTAAACCCTCTTTATCAAAGGTTATGATGATATCAATAATTAATTAATTATTTCAAAGAGATTCAATGGAGAGAAGCTACAGCATTGTATTACAGTGTCTTCACTGAATTATTTAACTACTTTTACTTTTTTATCCCTTATATGTGGAGAGTTACACTTATTTAATGCAAGATTTCTTAAAAAAAAAAAAAAAGCAAATACTTCAAAACGTATTTTGACTGAGATCAAATAAAGGGAACAGGAACTTTAAACTGAAATCCTCTAAATTTGGGTGGAATTTCTCACTGGGTAAGACCTGGCAGCTAGGACTAGGGTATTCTTCTTGAATGGTTTCTTGTCCTCTGTCATCACCAATAGTAGCTTAACCAATTTAACAATAGTGCCCCATGGAGCTCTAGGGAGAAAATCAGGATACAAAATCTTATGTACAGTTTTCTTTCAAGGTTATAAAAAGACACCACAGGGTATATATTTTTTTAAATGTCTCTGGGAAGATACACACTTTGGTCTACTGTAGTAGGCTCAATAACAATGGCAGCAATTAGGGCTCACTTTCTAAAAGTTACAGGGGGGAAGAAATCCTGCTCATGTACATCCGGCTGTACGATCAGCCAGTATCTACTGGAAAATAAATACCTCTTTAATAGAATAATAGAAAAAGAAGACAACTGGTTTTATAGATTTGCCTCAGTTGGAGAAGAGAAAGGTGAACACAGAAAGAGTGAACATAAAAGAATTGTTGTTTGTTCAAAGATATCTGTGAAAAAATTAGCATAGTATTGTTTTTTGAGATACCTAATATAAAGTCAATCAAAACAATAAGCTCTATACATGTTTAGAAACAAAATATCAGTTTCTTAATTTTTAGTAAAAATTCCCTGTTAATATTTTAAAGAGAAAACAAAGTTAAAGTTGTTTCTTTCCAGATCTACCACTGTGCATCTAAATTATATTACTGTGTTGTAATTTTGCATCAATCTAAAAAGGAGCCATATCTAAATCCTGCTAGTTATAAAGCTTTTTGCTCTGGTGGCCCCATATTACTTGAGAAGCCAAATTATTCCTGGACTAGTCAGAACAATTTTTTTAGAATTTGCCTGAGAAGAGATATAACCACAATAGTAATCACAGAAGAGTCTCTAAAACTATTTTATTGAGGTAGGAAAGGTTACCGAATTTTACACAATATTTTAACATATGCCAAATATGTCCATAAAATTTGGAATCTACATCTAAGAGACTTAGTGTGCATGCCTGGCTGGAATTTATTTGTCACTTGGGAAGATGATATTTAGTTTCTACCCAGCAGGGAAAATAACAACAGCAATAACAACAAAACCAAGCTGCTAATCTCTAGGCACACTTTATCTGGGATTATAGTTTACCAGTCAAGAAATTGTTTAAATACCTAGGAGGGCAATATAATCTTCCTCAGTGCATGGCCCTGGAAATAATTGACTGAGACCTCTGTCCTCTCCCCAGTAATCAGAGGCCTTTTGTAAAATACATTTATATTTATAAATATTTTTAGTTAGGGAGCGGTGAGTTAGGGAGTGCACATTTCTATGGGGGAGCAGGGAAAATCCTGTAATAATTATTTTTCCCATTTTAGTTCTCATGTAATTTATAAAAAATGATTATTAAGTGATGCTGAAATACTAAGATAAAGATAAAAGCATAAGAAGCAATAACAGAAACCAGCCCATCCTAAATTCCACACTCTTTTTTAACAAAACATGTAAAAACACAAAGAAAAATCAATATATCTATTAATAATTTTTTAAATATTCTAAACCCACTACAAATATGGAGTATGTATATTATTTTCACCTACAATTCTGTTCTCTCATGAACTCAGATTGGAGTCCCCATAATCATAAAGGCCATAGTAGGACAGCTATTAAAAGAAAGATTTTAAATAAACAAAAGAAAATATAATCAGAGATCTAGGGGGGACAAAACCTTTTCTGCATACAGGTACTAGACTAGAAGCATTTTTTTTTTTCTGTATCCAACTTTTCTTATGTTTCCTGTTTCTTTGAATTATACCAGTATCTACCCAGTCACTTTGAACAGAATCATATGATTTTTTGAATCAGGTATATTTAATGACTCTTCTGTTTGGTATATTTTCTCCACCCCAAGCCTCCTAAATAAAACTCCATCATCATCTGCTTGAATCACAGCTGCCACCTCATATGTGATCTGTGGTTGTATCTCTTTCCAATGCATGCTCCCCGTTGCCTCTAAGCTGTTCTTCCTAAAACAAATAACAAATCAGTTCTCTTCCCTCATTACAAATTCATTAATTATATCATTTTCCTACAGTACAAAGCCTAAATCATTTACCATGGTATGTTTATATGTCAAGCAAACTCCATACTGGCTTAGATAATAGGAATTATTAACTCATATACTTGGAAGGCACAATGGGCCTCAGGGTTTGCTCATTCCAGTGACTCAATAATGTTGCAAATGCACGATTCTTCTCATCTCTCCTATCTGCCTCTCATAGTTTCAAATTCAGTTTAATGTATGTTCTATTCATGAACTTAAAATGGCTTTAAATAGCTGTCTGTCTACATGAGTATCATCCATATTTGAGAAAAAGGAATTGTTTTTCAATCATGAAAAATGTCCTGAGCTTCCTTCAGATTTCACAAATTGGGGCATGTGCCCATTCCTAAAGTAATGGCTCTGGCCAGGGGAACGGAATTTGTTGATTGGCCAAGGGTCTGGAATCAGAATGGCAGCTAACTATTAATAATACAGGACAGATACAATGAATGGAGGGAAACTAACTACAATGTTCTCCACATGCTACTAACTTGGGAAAAGTTTCTCTTTACTTTGTTCATTCATACAGTCAATGCAACATGGTGTGGAAGATTGTATTTTGCAAACATGGCTGACACAGTGTGTTTTATCCCTTATGCTCTTACAAAATTCTCTCCTTAAAATTGAGCAGTCTTTTGTGATTGACCTAACCAACAGAATATAGTGGAAATGAAGGTAAGTGGCCTGTGAAGCTAAGTTATAAATATGAAAAAATGCCATATGCATCTTCTTTTGTTCTCTGGGAATGTTGACTCTTGAAACCAAGCCACCATATCAAGAAGAAAGCCAGACAATATGACATTTCATGTTGTACAGTTTCTTTTTTTCTTTTCTTTCCTTTTTTTTTTTTTTTGACTGAAATCCCCATGTCTGGCCTCAGCCAATCTACAGGATCAACCAACATTCATGAGAGTGAGGAAGAATTCAATGGGACTCTAACCCCAGCCCCCATCTAAATATGAACTCTTGAGCAACCACTGAAGAAAGCTGGCTAACTATGAAAGATAATAAAATAATTGTTATTATTTTAATCCAGTAAATTTGGGCAATTCATTGCAAGTAGTAGACAGCAGGAATACAATAATATCAGCACAACTTCTAAGAGCCAGTTCAGTACTTCATCTGTAAAAAATTATTTCTTTATATTCTTGTTCTCTTATTATTTTATTTGTTTTATGCTCCTAAAGAATTCCAAAGAAATATTGAAAAATCTTATCTGCATTAAAACTATTGTTTATGTATTTCTCTTCTATCAGACTGTAATCCGTGAGAAAATGGGTTATTATTTTATTGTGGAGAGTGTAGTATATATAATAGTTATTATAATACATAAATGTTGATTGATTCAATCGACCAATTGATAAATCAATCAACATTTGACTCAGAATTAATATAAATATTTAGAATGATCTTTCCTTCTTTAGATTAAACATTTCTTCATGTACGACATAATATGATTTAAATCTTTCCATTATCAAGAATCCATTAACTTTTGTAAATATATGGTACATTTATCAGTTATGCTATGAAGCTTATATTGAAGTTAAAAATTATTTTTCAGAGAATTGAAACTATTTCTAACTCACACAATACTTCTTGTAATGAAATTTATAACATCATTATTATTTTGCCTTTCTTCTTATCTAGTTGCTTTGTTTAAAAACAAACAAATAAAACAAATTCTATTTACATGTGGATTTGCATTTTATCCTTCTCATGTGTCTGGAACTCCTAATAACATAAGTTTTATGTGAGATTGAGTACAAATCTCCCCTCAAGATTGTGTACATTCAAGTAATCGCCAGTAAATTCCCCGTCCTGATAATTAATATATTTCATTTATTGGCTTATTAGTTTAATCATTTATTTATTGCTCTGCAATGGTTGCTTCTTTTTCATCACAGTTCCTTATTTGATGAACTTCCACCATAAATTAAGAAAATTTTATTTTATTTTGTACCAAATAAAAATATGCATTTTACAGAATGTACCTGTCAGCATTTTTAATGACAACATGATCCTTTATATTTGCTTACTCTCAGATAGTATTTATCTTTGCATAATCTTAAAATTACTAAGAAGCATAATTTGAGAAATCTTTGTTAAAACTTCACTCAACAAACTTTAATTTTATCATATACCAATGAAAGGTTTTCAATGATAGCAGGGTATATACAGAGAGATAAAAATGCCATCCTCTGCCTCCAAAAAGAAAATAACACTACAGCAAAATTGTTCTCAAAGCAAAAGAGGTTTAGATTGGAATGTTAAAATAGTAAAGTGGAAGAAGAGACCATACTGAGAGAATCAAGAGAGATTAGTCAAGTGATGATATTTTAGCTGGGCTTTAAATATGGCTGAAGGATATTAGAGTCAGAAATTATGCAAGTACATAAGAAAATTAAAAAAGAAAAGGCTGCTGGGCATGCTGCGGTATTGCCAATATAGCTTATGAAAAGATAGTAATAAAAGTCAGAGATGACTACAGGTTTGGAGATATGAATGACCAAAAGATTATGGCACTAATAAAAATGTGAAATTCATGTTCAGGTACTGACTTATAGAAAAGTAAGAAAAATAACGCTGACTGTGTTAAGGTAGACAGTGAGGGATTCTGGGCCTCCTAGAGATGAAAGTGGGTGCTGTGGCCCCCATCTTGGTCCTGCCTCACCCTAATCTCCCAAGCAATGGCCATACCTGGGGGAGGAGAGAATACCCTACGAATCTGCCAATCTAACTTAGCGTGCCAGCTGCAAAAGAATGTAGAGGACTCTCTTGCCCATGAGCAAAGCGACATAGGTACCATAGAGTCTGAAAATTGACCTGGAACAACCTGCATGAGTAGTTACGACTCAGGTCATGTAACTCCCAACTGTCCAAAGTGGTTCCATGGTGACCTCTGAACCACGAGGGAGATCTCAGTCTGGGCACTATAAAACAAGACACAGACCAGGAATCTAGCTCTTGCTCAAAGGCCAGGTGAAGTAGCTCCTGTCTGTAATCCCAGCACTTTGGGAGGTGGAGGGAGGATTGCTTGAAGGCAGGAGATTGAGACTAGCCTGAGCAAGAGCCAGACCCCATCTCTACTAAAAACAGAAAAATTAGGTGGGTGTGGTGGTACACACCTGTAGTCCCAGCTACTTGAGAGGCTGAGGCAGGAGGACTGTTTGAGCCCAGGAGTTTGAGGGTGCAGTGAGCTACAAAGACACTACTGCACTCTAGCCTGGAGACCAAATAGTATGAGACCCTGTCTCAAAAATACTATACAATACAATACAATACAAAACAATACAATAAACATAGGACATAAAAAAATAAATTTTAATTAATGTGTGAAAGATTTGGTTTTTAAATAACAAAGGTGAATTGAGTCATGATATATTTAGAAATGAACTTAGCCAACTATCTATAATTAAAGCTGATTTTACAAATTTTATTATTCTGCATTTCCGCATGAAAACAAACGAGAACACTCTGTTGAATATGATCAAAACATATGTGAAGAAATTTTTTCCAAAAATAATTATTCTTTTGGCAATTTTAAAACATTTAAAAGAAACTTCAGATTATAAAATATGGCTATGGTTCTATTTCCTATACAAGTCTATCTCAGGTAAATAATAAAAATAATAGGTCAACTTTCTTCTTTACCACAAAATGATATTTTGCTTTGGAAAAA
The DNA here is from genome assembly GCA_004363605.1 of Indri indri. NCBI lineage: Eukaryota > Metazoa > Chordata > Mammalia > Primates > Indriidae > Indri > Indri indri. The sequence continues at coordinate 11,016 of RJWJ010033655.1, read as the reverse complement.
TATGATTTCATCTATGAAATTGCTTTGCTGTTTTGAAGTGATTGACTATTAATTTTACAAAGACTGTTTAATCAGTTTTGGACATACATGATTTACTTCTTTTTGTTCTGCATCTAGTTTTTTTTTTTATATTGGACCTTTAAAATGCCTGTTAATAAGCTTTCTACTGTATGGAAAACAGTCAAAACAAGTCATGGCTATTCTTGTGCAAGGATAATAATGAGCTCTTGGCTCAAATGATTTTTGTTTATACTTTTTAATAATTTGTGTTAGTGCTAGTATTCTAAATACTAGTTAGCAAATATTTTAAATATTCATGAGTCACCTACACTAGTGAAGATAATTTTTTTGTAATCTATATCAGGAAAATTATATTTAGTGGTAAATTATCTACAGACTTTTGTGAAGCTCTATATGCCATGAATATTGGTGCTATATTAATGATATGCTATAGAAATTTCAAATATCTCAAGAATTACTGAATTTAACATTAAATGCAAACCATAAAAAACACCATAGGGTATATAATTCAGGCTATAAAGAAATGATATAAATCTGTTAAATTATTAAAATATAAATAATTTATTAAAGCATGTTCTCCATTTTGTTAGTTTTTTTAACTGAATTAATTCCATTTTACCCTATTTTATTTAACATTTCAACTATTTTACTTTTCATACATTAAGGAATTCATCCTGATTTCTTATATTACTGATGATAACCTTTAAAAGATGGTCTTGGTCTGACAGTTATGACCAGGGGAAGAAGAATTCCACCCTTTCTGGGCTAATGCTTTTTGGAAAAAGAAAATAAGGGCTGAGCATGGTGGCTCATGCTTGTAATTCTAGCACTTTGAGAGGCCAAGGTGGGAGGATTGCTTGAGGTCAAAATTTCAAGACCAGTCTGAGCAAAATAGTGAGACACCATCTCTACAAAAAATAAAAAAATCAGCTGAGCATGGTGGTGCATGCCTGTAGTCCCCGCTACTCAGGAGGCTCAAGCAGGAGGATAGCTTGAGCCTGAGAGTTTTGAGTTTGCAGTAAGCTTTGATCATGCCACTGCCCTTGTGCCTGGGCAACAAAGTGAGATCCTGTCTCAAAAAAAAAAAAAAAAAAAAGAAGAAGAAGAAAAAGGAATTAGTGCCTATTCCTTCCTTTGGGAGAGCCTTCTGGAAGTGACAATCAACAGTTGTCTAATATCAGAATCAACTGAGCATCGCTGGGTATAAGAGTTAGTCTCCTAAGGTTGAGGATGAGATACTGGAACAGGTAACGAGGCAATAGCTGTTGCACCCAATGATCATCATAATTTCCAGAGGGACATATTTAAAAAGAAGTGGTGATTTGTTGGTTGCATTGTCTCTTCAGAAGTTAGAATCTTATGACTGAAAGATTACTAAAGACTCCCAAGATTGTTATGATAAGAAAGACTGGAAACCATTTCGACAAATGAAGAGGGTCACTGATTATGAGCCATCAGTAGACTAAATGCAAAAAGACACTAGAATAGCACTACCTCTGGCTATAGGGAGTGATTAACACAGATTTACCTACTGCACAGTCAATTGCTAATGCGCTCAGTTGGTTGCGTGGGAGCGAAAGAGACCATAAATGAAAAATACAAATCTCCTACAGGATATCCATATTGGGAAGTGGCCACTGAACTGAAATGAAATCCATATCAAGTAAATACTATAGATTTTCTGTTTGGGGCACATCTATTCATCGAATTCTTGTCCTGATGAGTAGCCTTGTGAATTTTCCACTTCTTCAATAAAGCCTGTTCCATAAGTCATGCATTTTAAAGTTATGGAGTTCGTCTAGGTTCCTGTTAAAATCAGTAACAGCAGTGATAAGACAGATCTTCCTGGCAAGATAATTTTTAAAAAATGTATATCACATCTAATGTTCTCTGTTTCTGATGGCAAATGTAATTAATTTATTTATATATTCTTGTGTAATTGTGTTATATTTATATATGTAATACTTTCTGGATGTTGATTGAAACTGTTTGCTCTTTTCTGAAGGCTCTGGCTATGAAGGGTGGAATTCATTCCTGCATGGTGATCACTACCATTTGCTATTTTTAGAGGTTTTATTTGATGTTATTTTTTTCTCATTCTAAACTACTAATAATTTTGATGCTTATTTTTAGTTTTAATTCTACCTTTTATTTTTGAAAAGTGAGCCTCGAAATCATAAAACCTTCAGGAATCACAAAATTTACCTGCCATTGCATTAAGAAATGGTGTAGAAGATAAACGGTGTGATAGTTAATTTTATGTGCGAAATTGACTGGGCCACGCTCACATATTTGGTTAAATGTTATTTTGACCATGTCTGTGAAGGTGTTTTCCATGTGAGATTAACATTTGAATTGGTAAACTGAGTAAAGCACATTACCTTCCCTCCTCAGTTTTGACACGGGGCTTCATCCAATCCATGAAGGCCTAAAAAGAACAAAAGGCTGAATAAGGGAGAATTCACTCTCTTGGCCTGACTCCCTTTGAACTGGGTCACTGGTCATCTGCCTTTAGACTGGGACTCAGACTGGATCTTACAGCATCAGCTCTCCTGCTTCTTAGGTCCCCAGACTAGAACTGTGCCATCAGCTCTTCTGGGTCTCTAGCTTGCTGACTACAGTTGTTGGGATGTCTCAGCCTTCATATTCCTGCAAGCCAGTTTCATGTAATAAATATATCTATCAATCTGTTTATCTATCTATCTCTCCTATGGGTTCTTTTTACCTAGAAAACCCAGACTAATACAAGAGGTATGTATACCAATGCTTCTTGGTGATTTGAATAAAAAACTGCCTTGGCCATTGTGTTCATAAAGAGTATGAATACCCAGCAGATACTTAGAGATGTATGTTTCTTCAGCTTAAAAAGTGGACTGAATTTACAGTAATAGTTTTTATTTTATAATTCCAATTTTTGTTCTTCATGGAAAACTGTTATGAGCTGAATTTTGTCACCTCAAATTTATATCCTGAAGACCTAATACCTAGTACCTTAGAACGTGACTATATTTAGAGATAGGACCTTTAAAGACATAGGTTAAAATGAAGTCACTGAGTGTGGACCCTAATCCAAGACGACTGGTGTTCTTAAAATGATAGGGGAAATTCGTACAATGACAAATTGTGATAGAGGAAAGATCAAGTGAAGATACATAGAGAAGATAAACATCTACAAGCCAGGTAACAAGGCCTCAGAAGAAAACAAATCTGCCAGGCTATCATCTTGGATTTCTACCCTCTAGAACTGTGAGAAAACAAATTTCTGTTGTTTAAGCCAAGCAATCCGCGGTCCTTTGTTATGGCAGCCCTAGCGTATTAATACAGCAACTCAGTAAGTCAAATGAAAATTTGGCCTTCTTATATTGTTTTGACTCTTATTCTTTTGCTTCATAGTATAAAGTTTTATGCTTATCTTTTTCAAACTAATTAAAATATTTTCAATAAAAGGAAGATAACCAATATGCAATAATGGTTTTATGTTTTCTATAAAATAAATTGTTTTGCATAGCTTTTAAATTTATCTACATTGTATATTCCACTTTTAAGAGGTTGCTATTGGCATATAAAATGCTTTATATATTTTTGATAGATGTACATCTAAAATTGTACATGAAATATGCCTTGATTAAAATGACTTTGAGCGAATGAAATACAAAATTCAGTTTCTTGGCAGGAGAGGGATATTTGCCTATTATTATTGTTTTTTTTTTTTTTTAATTTTAAGAGTGCCATGGGACACATCTCTAAAATATTCATCAGAGAAATCTAATAACTTTAAATGGGATTTAAAATAATCTTTCACAAAAGAGGCATTAAAATTTCAGAAAAGAAATTTGGTATTAGGGAAAAAAAATATGAGAATGGCATTCCCTAAGTGATCTTTATAAGACTAGTTCGTGCTGAAGTAAAATGAAATGTTCAATTATCAAGCTAGTTTTATGGTCCTCATCACCACTGGATAAAGATATTTTATAGACCTATTGGGCTTAATGCAAGAGTGTGAAAGAAAAGAATAGTGTGTTTTGCAAAAAAGCTTGTAAGTGCTTTGAAATAAAGCAAACCATTTTATAATACGGGTATATCAAATTAACTCATGAATTCCATAGTGATCAAAGTGTGATTTTCATTTTATATAACTTTGAGATTGGTTTCTTTAATATTAAAAACACATTTCACCATATTTATTGTATTTGTTTTAATATATTTGTTAAAACAGTTTTATTATATAAGTTTTAAATGTTTAGTGATTGGTCTAATTCTTTGAAGCTCCTCTATATTTTTTATGTTGTCAATCGGATCTTTTCAATACTGTCCCTCTCCATAATTTTTAACAAGACAGAGAAGATTTCCACTTACTAAAATGAAAATTGTGTATCCACGAACCACAGAAGTAAATAAAAATTTGTCCATGGCTATACATACTACTCCCAAATAATCTGAGAGAAATACAATGAAACGCATGATACAGTTGCTTCAGACATGTTCCAGCATGCAAATTGAGTCAGAAATAAATGTTTTCCACAGAGACCATTATCTATGTAACCATCCTTATCCCATAAAGTGAAGTGGCTAGATTAATGATAATATCATAAATAAGGCATTATAGCATTATATTAAACAAATATGATAATATTTCTGTCATAGGTTACTTAAGAATAGTAATTAAGATTTAAAAAACACACAGAAATGAAACAGAGCTATGCTTCAAATTTTATTGCTTTGAAAATCAACAATTAAACTCTAATTTCTAATATAAATAGTGTGATAAAAATTGTATATTCTTGATTTAATCATAAAATATGTTTTTCTGGAAAAACCATATATAATGTATATGTATATGTATACACCAGCACACATTAGTGTTAATATATAAATATATAATAAATATATGATGCACTATATATTTACAGATCATTATATGTATACATATGTAAATATGTGTATATGTTCATATGTATTTTTTCTGCAAATTCAAGAAAAAAGCACCTTCTTATTGTAATATGCTTTTGTAGTGAGTATGCTATAATCAGGCAGCCTATTCCAGAGGTCATGGAACAGAAAGGATCATAGATGTGTTAATTTGAATTTGAAGTGCATGATTTATTGAATCCATTTAAAGCAGAGCAAGAAGCAAAGCAAAGAAAAACAAATTAAGTAGGTCGACATATTTAGGGTGTAAGCCGGTTGGAAGAACCAACTTCCTGAATTCTGTAATGTACAGTGCCCATATATCCTGCTGCTCTCTCTGCTGCATCGCCCTTCCTTGCTAATGGTGTCATTTTGAGGACCCAAGGTGACAGCAAGTGAGAGGGCTTAGAGTCAGAGGTTGTCAGAAGCCCAATCACCCTCGTTCAACAGAAGGGATGCAGATGCAAGTACATCTGGCTATGACTGTAATTTGCAGATAGCCTGATGAGCAGCGTTGGTTTTATTGCTATGCTTTGCACAGAAGACGCATGGGGCCATAGTGTGTGTCACCAATGAGTGGTTAATTTAGTGATGCCATAGCTGTCAACATGGAAGTGACATGAAATGTTCCTTATGAATATTTAAGATTTATTTGGTACTGACATCCTTTCCTACATATAATTAATGTTAATTAATTACTTTTCACCTTGATTCAACTCCCATATGGTCTATTTATTTCATATTTGTCTAGTTTAACTGGTAGATTACTTTCTATATCTGTACTTATAAAGACACCTTTTAAGATTCACCTTTGTCTCACAGCTATTCCCTTATTCACTATCTATACTTAGTTTCATCTTTTCTCTTTATTTGTGCTCTTGTCTATTTTTCTTAATCCCTATAGGAGAATAGAATATTTTAAAATGTTTTGGAAAACATACATGGCAATACTACATAGCAACTGGCAGGATAATATAGAGTAGCACTTCAAAGATATTCTTTTTTTTTTTCTTAGATTCTCAAATGCCTGTTTTAATCACGAAAGCTGGCAAAAACAGCTTTGCAACACTCTTAGAGAATCTCCAGTCCAGGCTGACCTATCTTTCAAAAGTATAAAATATTTAAAGTTGTTTATTATTTCAACTTCTCAGTTTAGTCTAAAGTAAACTCTTATAAATTGAAAATGTCTATAAAGAATTTTGAAGTGCTTTTAGGAATACTTCAGTGACACAAAACAAAAATTTCAGATGGATTTTCTACCAACAGCAATTTGTGAATATTTAGTTCTCTGACTTCCAAAAGTTGGAGAAGATAATTGAAATTTTGATCTTGGAATAAAAAAGTTCATGATGCCAGGAACAAATATTTACAAACAAGGGATGTAAAGTAGTGAAGGCAGTTTAAAATAAATGTATTGTCACTTCCCATAATTATTCACCAGCATAATTATGCACATTTAAATTAGGATTTCAGCTATCAATATAATCTAAAAAATGTAGAGATGTGTTTTTTACATCTTTTATATCAAATTAAATATTAATCATGGTGAGTTTTGATATCAAATACTATAGACAATATTAGAGATATAATGTATAATGGTTTCTTTACAGTGAATTTATTACAGGAAGCCGAACTTCCCTGTGTGTATCAAAAACATTACAGTAGAACCAATGCTAGTAGTAATAGCTCTAACTTTTGTCTAAGGGATATTGGTTGTGCTATTTTATTTAATTCACACATTTATTTTGCAAAGTACACCTTATTATCCCCATTATCCCCATTTTACTGTGACTCAGAAAGTTAAATACTTGGTCACAAAGCCAGTAAGTTACTAACCTAGGAAAGAAATGCATGGTTTCGCGATTTCAAAGTCTCCGTGTTTCCACACATAAATGCTACCTTTCCCAGAATGCCTGCAATAATGGAGTTTAGGTTCTTCTACCCTTGTGCACCATTTATTTCACTATTTCTATATCCAGTTCATCTATGCGGAGTGCTCCGTGACAACAGCAAAAGTATCTATCATTCCTCTTGTCCTACCATGACATTTTTTTTACATGTTTATAATGAAAATGTTCAAGGACATTTGAAAGGGGACAAATAATATAATGGAAATCCATATACTCATCATCCACTTCAATAGTTATCAACTCATAGGAATACTTGCTGCAACTGTAATCTCACTTGGTTCTCCTCTCTTCTACCATTTTATTCATAATTTTTAAAGACGATTATGTAAAAGAGAAGAAATCTTCTTTAATAAGCATACTACACGTATTTTACTACACTTAGGAAAGTAATAATAATTATTAACTTTATTAAATAAGTATTGCTCAAATTTTCCTAATTGCCTTGTGATTTTCAGATGATTATTTTTGTCTCCTCCTTCTCTTCTTGCTCTTCCTCCTTCTCCTGCTCCTCTTTCTTCTCCTTCCCCTCTAACTCATTCTTGTCCTCCTTCTAACTCAGGATCTAAACAACGTCTGATGTTTTCGTTTCATATATCTCTCATACGAGTGATTATTGCCAAATGATAATTCACCGCAAAACTTGGTGAGTGTGTTTTCAAATGATTTTGGCTAGCGTTGCACATTCTTCTTTTATTTCACTGGAGGTTAGCACTTCAAGGCCGGGCTCAGTCAGTCTGGCTCTTTTCTTGTCCGTAAGTATCTCACCCTCCTCCAGTAACCAGCAGGCTAGACTTGTACTAATGGACTCACAAGACAGTAGGTTCAATTGCACCAGTGCTTTCTGAAAGTTTCTGATTTAATCAGATCTGCTAGCTTTTCGTTCTCTAAGTGAAGACATATGAGTCAAACTCTGAAACAAAAAGAAGGGAATTCAGCTATACTCCCAGTGAAAAGGATACTTTAAGTGAAAAATGACAAGCTAGGGGAGTAAGGAATTGGGGCCATCAGTGCAGTCTTCCACAATTGCTGTATGTCTTGTCTCTTCAGTCTATAGAAGTGGTTTTCAAACACTTTGATCTTAGGTCTTAACATTCTTAAAAGTATTGAAAACCACAAATATCTTTTGTCTATGTGGCCTATATCTATCAGTATTTAGCATATTAAAATCAAAATTGAAAATATTTAAATATTTATAAATTTTAAAAAATTCGGTAAATTTTAAAATTTTAGTATAAATAACTACACCAAAATAAAGAAAACAGTGAAGAGGATGACATTGTTTCACAATTTTGCACATTACTTAATATCTGACTTAATACAAGACAGTTGGTTTCTTATATCTGTTTCTTCATCATATTTGTTGCTGTATATTTTGGATTAAAGTATATAAAAAATCAGGCTTAATACCAATATGTATTTGGGGGATAAGTATTTTATGTACCTTTTCAGATAATTACAGATATTCTTCTTTGACACTACACAAAACTCAACAGGTGGCCACTTTCTTTTTTTTTTTTTATTTCAGCATATGACAGGGGTACAAATGTTGAAGTTACATGCATTGCCTTTGCCCCACCTGAGTCAGAGCTTCAAGAGTGTCCTTCCCCCAGACAGTGCACACTGCACCCACTAGGTGTGAATATACCCATCCTCTCTCCCCACCACCTGCCCTATAGCTGATGAATGTTACTACTATATGTGCACTTAAATGTTGCTCAATTAATACCAATTAATGGTGAGTACATACGGTGCTTGTTTTTCCATTCTTGGTGATACTTTCTTAAGTTTCAGTTACGAATGAAATTTTCAACTATATTAGTTAACTTTGTGTAGTCAGGTACATGCAAACCCATTGTCTAACTTGCATCTTAAATGGATTCGGAAACATCATCCATTGTAATTTGGAAAATATTGGTTCACTGAGTTGCGCAGATCTTCTATATTTGGGCACAAATTTACATAATATAAAAATTACATTCGCTAATATCGTTGTAAATCTCTTTATAGATTGTGAAGCTGTCTAGGTCAGAGTGGTGAATTTTCCAAAGAATTCCCCAAAATTACATTGTCATTGTGTGTGGTAGTGTTTTGCTTACCAGCTCTAATTTTATCATTAGTAACAAATACTGTTGAGTTGTTTTCCATGAAGTCATAGGCTTCTTTTGTTCATTTTTGAGAAATGTCTACCAAATACCGAAGTCTGAAAACTGAAGTTTTACTTTCAGTTGTTCTTTCAAATGTAAAATGCAACCTCTGTGGAAAGCAATGTGGAGATACCTTAAAGAGATACAAGTAGAATTACCATTTGATACAGCAATCCCGTTACCGGGCATCTACCCAAAAGATCAAACGACACTCTATTAAAAAAGACACCTGCACTTGAATGTTTATAGCAGCACAATTCACAATTGCAAAGTTGTGGAAACAACCCAAGTGTCCATCAATACATGAGTAGATTAATAAAATGTGGTATATGTATACCATGGAATACTATTCAGCTTTAAGAAACAATGGTGATATAGCATCTCTTGTATTCTCCTGGATAGAGCTGGAATGCATTCTACAAAGTGAAGTATCCCAAGAATGGAAAAACAAGCACCACGTGTACTCACCATCAAATTGGTATTAACTGATCAACACATGAGTGCACATATAAGAATAACATCTATTGGATGTCGGCGAGGGGGAAGGGAGGAGGGGGGAGGAGGTGACGGGTATATGCATACACAAAGAGTGCGATGCGCGCCATCCGAGGGACGGACGCACTTGAAACTTGGACTTGGGGAGGGGGGCAAGGGCAACACACGTAACCTAAACATCTGTATCCCCATAATATCCTGAAATAAAAAAAATAATAAATAAAATAAAAAAATAAAATGTGTTCTATGAAAAAGCAGCTATTTTAGCTCACACCTCATATAAACATAACTGTTCTTTGCGTTGAGACACTGTAATTCGGTATACAACAGAAATGCTTTATGTACACTTCCAATTTTGCCACACAGAATTTTAAGATTCATGAATCAGCAACAATAAATTAATAATTATCATTGCTTCAATGAAGACTTTCATAAGTGAAACTAGTTTTTAACATGAGTATGTGGCAATAACAGATTTAATGACACTAATACATCTTGGTGACACTTCTGCAATTCATGATAAGATACCACCATTGTTTTGTCAACATCAGTGCAAATGTCAATAGAGAAAAAAAGGAGAATAATATCTAAACAGTATTCTGTAAACTATTTCAATCTCCAGTATCCCTGGCAAGGGCCCTGAGTTTTGTTGATGTGTTCTTGTGTTTTGTTTGACATGTTGATGATATGTTTCCTTGTGATCTTTATTTTCTTTAAATTTCTAGTTGCATCTAGGGCCTTAATACCTTTTTAAATGTAAATACCTCATAGGAAATGTGAATTTCCATCAGTAGGTGTCTGGTTGTCTTGTGTATGTGATGTTTGCAACTATTGATAATCTGATAATCATTGCCTAGTTCTATTATTTTATTGGGAATATCAAAATTGTGAGTTTTAAAATTATTTTATTTCTTCTCTATATAGCAAATAGAATAATTCTATATGGAGAAATTTCCTTTCATCAACTATTTAAACACCAGGGGAAGACATTTTGCAGGAAAGACATGGTAAACATTCAAATGTGTGAAAATAAAGGAAATCTCAACGATATGCAACTAAAAACTTCACTGACCCTCCTAGTATGCCAGTTCAAATTTTGAAAACAACTTAATAAGGGAAAGAATATACATTTATCTCACTTTTTTTTCTTGTACAGACTCTACTGATATATTTTTTTAATTCTACATTTAATCTTCCCATATTAAAATAGGAAGTGCCTTTGGGGGACTACTCTTTTAAAGATTATAAATTCTAAATGGAAATTATAAAATAGCAATAAGCAAAACAGAGCTATGACTGGCTATGTCAAATGGCTTCAATAATAGATTCCTATAGGTGGCATCATCTTGGTGAACGATTTGTCACTCACCACTGTTGAGACCTTCAGACTTTCATTTTCAAAAACCTAAATTAGCAAGATAAAAATTATAAATGTCTTTCATTAGACAGGATTACAATACAACAACTCACAAAATATATGAATGAGAAGCCAGTAAAAAATAGCAGAGGAGGGCGGAAGAGGCAATGGATATATTCAC
>RJWJ010033654.1:0-17755 GCA_004363605.1 Indri indri | reverse complement strand
GCTCACAGCAACCTCAAACTCCTGGGCTCGAGCAATCCTACTGTCTCAGCCTCCCGAGTAGCTGGGACTACAAGCATGCGCCACCATGCCCGGCTAATTTTTTCTATATATATTTTTAGCTGTCCAATTAATTTCTTTCTATTTTTGGTAGAGACGGGGTCTCGCTCTTGCTCAGGCTGGTCTTGAACTCCTGAGCTCAGGACAATCTGCCCACCTCGGCCTCCCAGAGTGCTAGGATTACAGGCGTGAGCCACCACGCCCGGCCTATTGTGATTAGAATTTAAGGAAGGAGGAAGGAAGTTTGGAAAAATCAAAGTTGCTTTCCCAGAAGAATTATTTTTTCTTCATCCTAGAAACAGTGTTCTTAGCATTTTTCAATTCAGTAAACATTTTTCCTGACACTAAAAACTCAAAAACAAACTTTTACGTCATGGACTGTTAGTGGAAGTACCATGCAATTCAGTACCACTAGCAATTCAGTGCCTAAATAATAATAATTTTACTTTTTGCTAGAATTCTAAGGTCTATCCCATTTTAGAAACACGTTATTATGTTTTAAAGGGATTTTGAGAGGTCTAGGTATACTGACACTGACATTTTTAACAATTCTTCCAAAATATATATGCTCAAGTGACTTTTGCCCCTTGAGTACAATGGTCACCTTCAGAAGCTATTCTGTCATTTTGGTATGTCACCATTGAATAGAAAATTAAGGGACTGCCTCTCTTGGAATTGCTTTCAGACTCTGTAGTACTTTATTTTGAGTGTCTATTTCTATCTTAATGGTAAAAAAATTCCTCATCCTCTGAGATTGAGTGTGATTTATGAACACAACCAAAAGTCAAATTTAAGCTAGGGAAGAGTTTGAAAACATAGATGAATAGAACAAATTTAAGTCAAACCAAGTTTCACTGGAAAATAATAAATTTAACATGGCTATAATCACAATAGTAGTAGTAGTAAAAACATTCCTCTATCGGGAAACTTCATGAGCATGCATCAAGATTTATTACATAATATTTCAGGGGATTATTTTGCGATAGGAAATATTATTTGGACTTATATATTTTGAGACTTTTTAAAGCACTATTACCTGTGATGCTATATCAAATTTAATCTTGCATCCAAATTAAAGTCCTATGCTACATGTTTAACAGATTGTAAACAAATTGGATAAATCATACCACTCCCCTCAAATTATAGATTTTAATCAAAATTGGCTCAAATACTTAAAAATACTATGAAAATATCATTCTTTCCTCCTAATACTTGGTTAATATTGGAATGAAGAATTTTTCCTTTTTCCTCAAATACCACAACATTTAAGAATCTCAACAATGTCTATTGTGTTGGTGGAGCCACTTAAAGAGAAAATAAAGAAGAAAAACATACACAAACATATTAGCAGATGAAAAATACATTACAGCCAAGGCAAAGGTGAAATGGAGGTGGGAAGCATTAAAATATGGCCTGGTTCCTCATAGCCGTTTCTTTCCCCATGGAATAAAATTGCACTATGAAATACCTGACATCGTGCACATTGCTTTGAAATTGTATCTTGTGGGTGTCTCCATAGTCAAGGCAATAAAATGTGATGGATTTCTAGTCTCTCTGGCTTCAGGTAGGATAAATTTAGGAAACAATCATGATGTAATTGAGATCAATACTAGATGCTGAAAAACTTTATGGTGGATCTCACTGACTGATGGCGAGTAAGGACAAACCCACAAGTAACCCGCTTCTATGCCAAAATTTCTGTTTTTTTTCTCACCTCTCCATATTAGAGATGAGCATTGAGGGAAAGAACTGGTTTTCTCTCAGTAACAAGGACCATCCATAGCGTGCCAAGCAACCCTTGGTAAACAGGGTATTTATTAGCTGTTAACCACCTCTTGTACGCAATTTAGTGTGGAATTATAGTTTAAATTGTATTAATATGTTCGGCTGAATATCTTTGGGTAATGAAATAAGTGTTAGAACAGCCTTGTCTGCACACTATGGAAAAATGAAGTCATTCAAAAATAAAATGATCTTGCTGCAGAATGTGATGAATAACAACACTTAACATTTATTGAAAACATGCAATGTGGCAGACACTTATCTCATTTAATCCTCACAGTAACCTTTCGAAATCAGCCCTAATCCTATTAACTGCTACTTTTATTAAACTGTTTATTCTAAAGTAAATGGCAGCACAGAGAAGTTCATAATTTCCCTAAACTTTCACAGCCAATAAGTGGAGATACTGGATGTCAAATACAGGCAGGTGGATTTCAGAGTGGAACGTTTAATAATAATAACACTATACCATCAAGAGAGTATGGGGGCTAGAAGAACTGCAAGGTACTCCCCCAAAAGCCAAAATTTTGACTCCATAAATACCAGAAAGTGTTTTAATGTGTTTACATGTATAAATGCATCTGCATTGATCATGTTCAAAAATGTGGGCTGCTTTCTTGCTTGTGAGGTTGGTACATATTGCTTAAGCTATCTGGTTATTAGCTTCACAATCACAAGGAATTCAGTTCATCTTCATGAAATAAGCTGCTGAGTTCAAAGATCAGAAATGTAATGGCAGTGCCTTCAAAGAACACAGTGCTATATATTCTGTTCTATCCTCTACTTCCCCTCCTTTCCCAAGTTTCTCTTTGATCAAGCTAAACATCAGAATCTGGCTTTTAAAAAGACTCGAAGCGCCTTTCATTTTCTCTCAGCTGCCTGAGGAGTAACAACTTCTGCATCTTACATGAAAAAAATTTATTTCTCCCTAAAAATAACTCCAGCTTCAAATGCCCCCTGCAAAGAGGTTGAAATAATTTATCTTGAACTCTGAGAAGACAAAAGAAGGTAATTGCATGGGCCAGCCACCACCTGCAGCAGGGGACGGCAGGCGCCAGAGTCATTGCCCATCTTGTGAAGGCAGTTATGAGCATTTCCCGCTCATGGCTTTGCGGGAGAAGAGGTCAGGGCTCACGCAGTCTCCTTTGGGCCATTCGCATCCTTTTTTGGATTAGGAACATTCACCACATCAACTACACTTTGGATATGCTCTGGTGGTTTTGTTTTCCTGTGGTTCTCTCCTTCCTCTCATTAATGCTGTAAGCACTAAGAGTAGCAAGTGCCTACACAATTAATTTCCTTGTTCCTTAGCTAAAAATAAACTTGTGCAAGTAAAAATGAATATGAAATTATAAATTAATAAGGCAATACCTAAAAACTTAAAAACCAAAGAATGGAGCATGTGGTGTGATGTACATCTGTAGGAGACCAGAATTTACCACCCCAAAATATGCCTCTTTAGAATAAGGATTATTTTGAGAAACTGCAGACACAGAAAAAGCTCTGGAAACAAAAATAGAAGTTACCCTTTTGTAAGGGAAATCTACAACTATATATCTATATACCCACTCATAAGGGTGTCTCCCTGTCTGTACCAGAAAGAGAATGTGACTCCAAATCACTAAAATCTCTGTCAATAGAGAAAGGCACTGGCTTAAATCTACATAACAAACTTTACCTTCCTTTGCTTTTCCTAGGAACCTCCCTTTTACCAGCCTCCCTCAAACCCTTCTTTCTTTGTGTCAGCAAATGGTCAGTACTTATGCCTGAATTCAACGCCACCTCTGAGATTTACACATTTCTCTGGGTATCTCCCATGTATAATGAGGTATACATGCTATTAAACTTCTTTATGCTTTCCCATTGTTAATCCGTCATTGTTACAGGGGGTCCCAGCTAAGATGCAGAAAGAAATATATTTTTCCTCCCCTGAGCATCCAAATGCTTTAGTACCTTATATATGGTAAGCACTCGGTATAAATTAAATTGTAAAATGAGACAATAAATTGATTTGGACTTACAATGTCTCTTGCTCCAAAACATCCAGAATGTGCACAGGAACTCCATGTCTGAAAAGATGTGCTTTTGCAGTGATCTATTTGAAACTGTCCTTCATGAAATTAATTAAAGACCAAAGGTAGAAATTGTGGTAGGGCCCTGAACTCTGCAAAGATATAGGATAGGAATATATATATAACCAGCCATTGTCCCCTTGTTTCCTTTCCTATAATTGTTACTCAGGAGTCACATAGCTGATGGTCATAAAGATTCTTAACTTTCTTAATTACTCTCATAGATAACATCGCCCTTGTGAAACCTAAGGCTGGTTTTAAAAATATCTTCCAGGCCCTTACCAAGGAACTGACACCACTGGTCTTGTGACCCCCAGCCAGGAAGGGACTCAGCACAAGAAGACAGTTTCTACACCCTATGGGTCCACCCCTACCCAGCCCATCAGCAGACCCAACTCCCTGGCTCTTTGCCCACTGAACTATCTTTCAAAACCCTTTCTCCCAAAGTCTCAGGGAGATGGATTTGAGAACATCCTCCCGTCTCCTTTCATGACGCCTGTGATATTACACTATTTCTCTGCTGTAACCCATACTATCAGAGAGTATTGGCTTCCTCTTGAGTAGTGGCCAGTCAATGTGGTAAGGCTGTAGCTATTCTCCCAAGAATGGAGTCAAGTTCAGGCCATTTCTTTTTTAATCCACTTATTCAGTCATTGGAAAAAAAAACATGCTTCCCACCAGATTTAGTACTTAAGTCATTCTTTGTATTCATATGTTTCCTTTCTCTCTAGTGGAGGCCCTCTTGAAAAATTAATCACATCCCCAAACTTCCCTGTTTCTTTCTATATACCTTTCTAGTCCTGCCTCATCTCTTTAATTTTTACTTTATTCTTTTGGATGAGGTTGACGTGGGTTTTTTTTTATTTCTTACCATATACTTTCCTGGGAAAGCAATGATATAAATAATAGTTATATTCTCAAGCAAGCCCACAAAAACCCATAATAAACCTGAAATACTACATATTTGCAATAGTAATTTTTCTTGCTATTGCTCCTTTCAAGTCATTTAGGCAAGTCATTTAACCTCTGTGGGCCTCAATTTACTCTTCTATAAAATTAAGGGGCTGGACTACATGATATCTAGGGCCCTTTCAGCCTCAACCATCTGTGGTGACATTTCAACTGCATTATAAATTACATGGCGAAATAAGCGGAGAGCCTAACCATCACCTCTAACATTGTTTCAAGTTTTGTTCTTTGAAATTATCATTTGTTTTGCTTTGACAAAGGAGCCAGTTTATAAATTTGGCATCTATCAATCTGTTTTGTTTGCTTCTATCTATATAAAGCTACGATGAGTGAAGTGTAGATAGATCAAAAGGCTACTAAGTACCCTCGGGTAGACTCAAATTTAAGTCAGAAGGAGAAAAGCCCAGTGCTGGTGTGAGCACGGACTGTGAGGCAAACCTGAGTTCAAAGTCCTGAACCACCACTTATAAGTTCTGTGACCTTGGGCAACACTTCCCTCAGAGTGTTTTTATCAGAATTAAGTGGAGAGATGAATTTAAAGTACCTGGTGAGCAGTCAATAGATTATAGTTATCATTATTATGAAAGATAATACTTAGGAATCTATCTTCCGATTAAGACAGAAAGCACAATATGTCCACTATGTTCTAATCTATTATTTTGACTTTTCCTTTAAACTTTATGCATTACAATATTTTAATATAAGCAGTCTATTCTGATGTTTGTCTTAGATTCAAATTTCTTTAGTAAGGTTAACTAAAGAAACAGAAATCACTTATCACTATTGAGTGTGCAATTATTTTCATAAAGTATACTCGATGTGCACAAACCTAATTTTCTTTTGAATTTACGATTTATCTAAATGTTTCAAAGTGAAATAAATAGGTATCTTGCCAAACGAATAAAGGAGTGAAATCTCAACCATTATCAATATATTTCCTAAAAATAAATGCTCAAAACATGTTGCTAATAGGTTACAATTTTTAAATCAATTTTTGAGTAAAAGTAATTTTTACTGAAGAGTTACTGCCTCTTTCTCTTTTTCTCCAAACTGAGCTCCAGGCCAGGAGTATGAACTCCTAGGTTAGGGTCGTGTAGTGCTGTGGAAAGAACAAAGACGCAGCCTCATGCACTGTAGTTGCCTCTGCTCTGCCTGGAGAAAGACAGCACATGATATCGTCTTCCAGCATTGCTGATCAATCATGGAAATGCTATTGATTGCTGGTGTATATGGAGTGCTAGTCAAATTACTATGAACGTTTAAGAGTAATTCATGGAATATGCCTGCTAGGGGACTAGAATCAAATTTTAAATGATCAAATATAAAACACTGGAAAATAAAGACAGAAAATCAGAATTTCTGACTGGGACA
Organism: Indri indri; assembly: GCA_004363605.1. Lineage (NCBI taxonomy): Eukaryota > Metazoa > Chordata > Mammalia > Primates > Indriidae > Indri > Indri indri. Next base: position 11,504 of record RJWJ010033654.1, on the reverse strand, counting down.
ATATTAGGGAATCTTCAAGAGAGAGAATCATAGAACAGTGATGTGGAAATTCGGTCTTGAATGAATGAGGAGAGTCAGAGAAAAGGAACTTTAAGATCACAAAATGTGGCATGTTGGTCAAGTTCTGTAAGGCAGGTCACTTGTGTCATCTCATTTAAGTCTCAGTACAAATAAATTTCCAGCTTTCAGGTGAAGAAATCATTCATCAAAGAAGTTAAATAATTTGGCACAACATCACTAGCTATTAAAGTATGCAGGTAGTATAAAAATGTACTTAAGCCCTGTATTTCTCCCACAGAAATCTCTTTCCTTTAGAACAGGAAGTGAATGAGAAAAGGCAGTAAGGAAATATCATTATGAAAAGGCTCTTATAGTAAAAAGAAAATGTGTAAGATGATTAATCCCCGGGGTCAAGATTTTTAGATAAATAATTGACAAATATTGAGTGCCAAGTATGAAATTTGATTCATGCTTTTGTTCTCATGAAACATAATAAGACAATTTTCATTATTTTTGGACTTTGTAGAGCTTAAATTCTAATTGTGGAAATAAAATGTTAGCAACATACTGCTATACTATGAAGAGTCTATGTGCAAATTACTACAGAGTCACGGAGGAAATTTGAATTCTACCTGGCAGATCAGGAAATTATTTACTAAGGAGGTGGTATTTAATATGTTAGAGAATGACTGACAGTTTCAAGAGAATGAACATCACAACAGGAAAAGAAAAGTATGAGCCAAAGCATGCATTCATGGCAGAGCAAGATATCTTCTGGGAAAAGAATAAAGTTTAGCGTAGAAAGAGGAAGGTAGGCAGGGCATCAGGAGAAGGTCAAGAGATAAAATGGGCACAAGAGGTTAGAGACAGATACAAGCAGAAGAATGAGATCCTACCTGTGAAATGCGAAGAAGCGCAAGAGGAATCAGTTTGGAGGTTGTTAAAATGATTTTCTAAGTCGTAATAAATCCTTAGTCAATTAAACTGTCATGGAAAGTAAGAGAAAGAGATAGCAACATTTTAAAAATAAAATTACCTGGATTGGGTGGCATGTAAAAGAGTGCATCTAGGAGGCATGAAAGGGCAAGATGACTCGAATGTTTCTGGCTGGTGGGAAGAGTGATAGTACCCAATTTAGCACATCCTAGAAACAATAAGCATGAATTTGGGACATTTGTCTAGAGATGATTGTAGAAAGTTTGAAAAGGCATTTGGATCATAAGACATGGGCTGAGGAATTTCAATCTGTAAAATTCAACATGGATTTGAATTTTTCAAACTGTGAAATTCAATCTGATCGAGTTTTAAAAGAGTAATCAAACCTAGGTTATAATTGAGGGCCCGCACTCAAATGTTACCGTTTGCGTCTTCTTACTCAGCATAGAAGATACAGATGTGTCAGTCACTAATATAGAGGAAATATGCATTCATTCAGGAAACTAGAATGGCTTTTATTTTTACAAAATAAAGTCCAAAAGCTGGTAAGGCCAGATATAGAAAAAAAGCAGAAACAGAAGAGTTAGTTTTAGAAATAAAGAGGGATGTAGGTTTTTAAAGACAACATAAAAGAATTTATAGATAAATTATATATTAGATAAATAGAAAAATAGATACATAGATATATTGATAGAGGAGGTGAAAATAGATTAAAACTGATTCTTCTGAATTTTAAAGTAAAGTGAAATTTAAATCAGCAGCAAAGTACATGATTGGGAACGCAATTAAAGTTATAAAATTAGATACGTAAAAAGATCCAAAAGTCCTTAATAGATGACAATGTAAAATAGATGCACAGCATAGCAGAGTAGAAAAATAAACTTTGAAATTAAAATTTCTCAGCTTTGAATCCCAACTTTGCCTTTTAATTAGTCATATGACTTCAGGGAAGTAATTTAACCTCTCTGAACTGAATTTCAACATCTGTAAGACAGATATAATAATATCTATCTTACAAAATGTAATCATGAGAATAAACTAGATAATATGCACAATATATCTCAAAATGCCTGGAAAATGATCGAAAATTAATAGACATTATTATCACCATTATTTTAATGCCCACACTATACAACATTCAGATAGCCCAAATTAATATTCTTGTGGCTATCTGTCTCATTCTGCTATTGCCTGGTACATTCCTAGACCCTGAAGGAAAAGGGTGGGAGAAGAAACCTTTTCTGCCACTTTGTTATTATTACAATTGCTGAGTTGTAGTGTAGCTCAATTTAATTTAGGAAGCATGAATATCAGCACATTTCCATAACTTTATTGCAGCCCAGTAAGAAAAGCATGGTTCAGTAATACAACGTTGGAGCTGTGAGACACTGTCAGAGTGAAAGGTTGAGTTGGAAGGGAGATTCAGCATGCTAGAAAACAACAACAGAAATGGCCTTATCCATGCTTTCCCACTTTAATAAACAGAGCACATTGGCAAAACAAAAGGGGAAAACATTGTACAGCCTGGGGCTGCCTAATGAAGCTTAGGCTTTGTTTTAAACACATGATAGTCAAATCTAATATTTTATGAATGGTTGATGAACAAAATTAAATCAAACACTTTCATTGAGCTCGGCATGGTCCTAGATACCAGGTAAAATACAAAGTAGGTGATCTCTGCCTTCATGTAGTTCTGAATGAAATTTAACTGCAGACTAAATAAAGAAAAAAGTTTAAAAGTGGAAATATGAAATAAATATTAATACAGAACATACTGCTAGCAAGAATAACAATAATAATAATAATGAGGGATATTTGTTAGCAACTTCTTTGTTCCAAGTATTGCTAGACACTTTATATATGTGAAAACATTCACAACTACAAACATGTTTGAAATCATCTTCTTGATTTTAATGATGAACAACACGTACTAAAAGTAGTATCCTTGGGTCTTAGATACACAGTATTCTTATCAAAATAACTGTCTAAGAAAGAGTTTATAATCAAATCCAACAAAAAATATTACTTTGAATAAATATACACAATTGTTTTCCAATGCTGTTCAAAAATACGTAAGTATAGAATAATACTAGTTTTAATAACCCCTGGTACAAGGAATTTACTTTTTTATGTGCTCATAAAAATGTGTTTATACCACCAGTAATTTAAAATAATGATGCTACATGCAACAGCTATTATAGTAATACATAATGTCAGTCTGCCAATAATTAAATAACACTTCAAGTTATTTTAACACTTCTGTCATGTATTTCTAAAATGAATTGCCTTATATCGTCAAAGCCTCAATTTTCTTCATTATTTGAAACGTTTTCTGAGATGAGGATTTCCAACAAGCATGTTATAGTCCAAGTGCAGTGTATATTTCTCTAATTCTCTTTTTTTATGTCCTGGGTATTAAGCAAACAATGGTAATATATAAAAGCAAGACTGTCTTCCCACAGTGCAATCGATTCAAGATCATGTTCCAGCAGTTGATTAGGAAAGTGCTGTGTTCGTCATGCTCAGTTGAAGAGGGAGCGAGTCGGGGTAATGTTTTTTCTTACAGGGATCGAGTCTGTGTGTGTAAATGAATACAGTGGCAAGTCTGCCCATAATATTATCATTCAAATTAAAGTTAATGCCTTAATGATCACCTTATAAATATTAATATACTCATTAGTTCACTTTGGCAATGGTTACTTTTCATACCTGTGTCAGATCCTACCCCAATAATAAGAACAGAAAATGTAAGTAGGAGAACCTATGTTTGGCAGTCTACTCACTGAAAGGTCCTCTTAACTTATTTTACCTAAGTTTAGGGAAATTTTTTAGAAAAAATGAATGTAAAAGAAGTAGTTCAGCTACTAAATATAGGCTTCTTGAACCATATACAGTACAGTGTAGTCACCTGGACTTTTGAATGATGGACCCAAGCAATCAGAAAAACGAAAATGTATGTAATTTAGATATTATTTATTGTTATAAAAATTCAAGTAATTTACTAAAAGATGAATACAGGCAGAATAAATTAAGAGTGAACAGAGATAACAGGAAAGTAAGAGAGAGGAAAGAAAGGAGAATGAAACAAAGAAACATAATGAAGAAGGCAATAGAGACATGACAGCAATTAATTTCTTCATGGTGGTCTGTGAGTGAATTGTGGGACTGTGCTCCTATATCCTATCTGGTGTCACCTCTCCTAGGTTAGGCCTCTAACATTTTTCTCTGTAGGCTCCAAAGTAAGTGTGGGCAGCACGGTGATGTCAAAACAGGAGTCTCTGTATTTCTTCCTGTCCTTTCCTCCTGGTCCACAGCATGGGTGCTATAGCAGGAAGCACCTTTGGTCAAGACAGGGAAAGCGGATGGATTCCGGAGTATATTTTTGGAATAACAAGGTCGATGTTGCATTTCCCCTGGCACCAGAAAGCTGCACCAGAAACATGGATTGATCTCCCTACAGCCAATGCCAAGATGGGAAATTGGCAATACTAGGCAGGTAGGTGAAAGCACCACAACACTCTCATCAAATTTAGCAGCCTGTTTATTAAGTGCTCTCCTGCTGGCTGTAAGTATTTGATTAGAATACAAAGGTTATTTAAAAAAAAACAGAAACAAAAACAAAACTCGATTCTGTCATTTTTTGCTAGCTTACTGGTTGCTTCAGTGGAGGGGCCAATTCTTACAGTGTCATATGCCACCATTTTCCACGAATTCCCAAAATGTTGACTTTAGTCAACGTTTAGTGAGAGGCTTTGGATAGTATTTAGAAAAATCGTTTCATAAATCAACCACTGCTCTTTGAATATTAATTATTTAACAAAAACATACGTAACACCCCCTCAAAAAAGTTATCCCAAATTGTAGCATCAAAGCATATTATACTGAATAGAATAAGGAAAAAGGTAGTTTATATGAAGGCCAGATGTGATACATAGACTCTCATGTTTGTAAGAATTCTTCCTGAAATAGAATAATTGTATGAAGCAGTAATCAAAGCCATAACTGGAAATTTCCTTAATTTAAAAAAGGACCAACTAAGCAAAAGTAAAAACTGCATTTGAGACAAAATTTATAAAAAGCAATTTTCACTCCTGACTCAGTCTTGAGAATTTAACTACATTTGAGACAAAATTAGTAAAAAGCAATCCCTCCTCCTGACTCAGGCTTCACAATTTTTAAAAATATGCTTGTTTTGAAGGACACGGATCTGACTTGTCTCAGACTAGACAAGTCTCTTCCACATTAAATAAGTTTCAGAGAAAAAATGAATAGGTCTACAGGATCTTAAGGGAATAAAACGTGTACAACGGGACAGGTTAGATTTTTATACATTATGCCATTTATTTACTCATTTAGTCAACAAATTTTACTGTAGCTTCTATGTACCTGTCATTGTGAGATAGGCATAGAGATACAGCCTTAAAGATATAGTCTTATAATCCAGTAAGAGAAAATCAAGTTTAAAAAAAATGCAAAATGGTATAACCACTGTGGAAAACAATATGGCGGAACATGATTTGTACAACTGTGTTCATTACAGCATTATTCACAATATACAAAAGTGGAAATAACCCAGACGTCCATTAATTGATGAACGAATAAACAAAATGTGGTTGATATATACAATGGAATATTATTCAGCCTTAAAAAGAAAGAAATTTGGACATGTGCTACAACATGGATGTTGAAGACATTATGTTAGGTAAAATAAGCCAGTCGCAAAATGACAAATATTGTACGTTTCCACTTATATGATGTGCCTCATACATATAGTGAAACTCATATATGACAAAAAATAGCATGGTGGTTGCCAGGGATTTGGGGAAAGAGGAAATGGTGAGTTGTTTAATGAATTTAGAGTTTCAGTTTGAGAAGATGAAAATGTTTTGGGGATAGACGGTGGTGAAGGTTGTACAACAGTGTGCATCTACTTAATGCCACTGATGTGTACAGTAATAAGAATACCGATATTAGATACTTCTGCAAGGAATCTCAGTACTACTCCCCCAGCTGGAATTGGAAAAGCAGATGTTCTGAAACGTAAATTAAGTGGAGAACAAAACTTAAATGTAGCAAAATTTATTAAAATGCTGAAAACATAATAAAAATACTCTAGTAGTAATACATTTGGTTAATAAGGTAGAACCAGTATTTTGATTTAATGAAAAACATCTGAGCTTGTGAACTTTTTGGTAACCAAAATACAGATGATTTCCTTCTCTATTATGGCCCATTTAAAATTCTTCATAATAAGGTGCTCAGGCATTTTAATGGCTTTCGGCAGTACTATTCATTTTCTATTTGCTTGTTGAGCACCAACCATGGTACCAGCATAAACGAGAAATTTTACCCCTGATGTGATGGAGCTTATGTTGGACAGCAGTGATTCCCCAAGTGTGGTCTCCAGACCAGACGCTTCAGCATCACCAGGAACCTTGTTAGAAATGAAATTCTTTGCCTCACCCCAGACCTTCTGTGGACCCAGAGATGTATGGTGTTTAAACAAGCCTTCCAGATGATTCAAATGCACACTGCAGTTTGAGAGCCACTGTTGTGGTATATAAGTAAACTCTGAGCTTCACTTATTTGTATTTACCTACAAAGATATTTTGCACATGTGAAACCTGTGGCAACAAATACTTAATGATAACTGTGTATAACCTTTAGGTCATCTGAAAAATATCCAATAATCATTTGAAAGCTTATGTATTCCTGTTTTTTTATTGTACATATTATTTCCCTTCATTTATACTGCTGTTATTTCTCAAATGCTAAAATAATAGTTTCTTTTAAAGACACTCAATCTAGTTGGGCCAAACACAATTATTTATTAAAAGTTCATTGTGAGTCATCCCTAAAAGCTTAGATATGAACCAAGAAGATATATCTGTTTTAGTTTAAGATTGCACCAGACTCAGGATTCTTCATCAATAGAGATGTACTTCAAATATCTATCAGTTCACCAATAAATTTTTCAGGCTGTCAGAGTATTGCTTGTCCTTCCAGCACCTGGAAGACACAGTGCCAAAGCATCTGATAGTAAAAAAAAATGTAGGGTCGGAAGAATCATAAACGGTGGTTTTGTTCTCTTTCTAATTTTAATTACATTTCTTTTTTTCTAGCAGTCTGATTTATTTCAGACTCTGAAATTACAAGCTCCTGATTTATGACGTGGATAGTCCCTTACGTTCCATGATAACAACACCTATAAGTGCACAAGGTTATATGTTCCCGGGCAATGTGGCTATCCTGAATGACTGGAGCCCAACCTTTTGCTGTAATGTTCTTGGCTAATATAGATACATGTGGGTAAGTAAATGGCTCTGAGGTAAGATAGAGTGTGGGTATCTTTGATCTTCACATACTCACTTTTATAACCTTCATGATACGGCACATACCCAATCATCCGGGCATATGGAGAGTGTATAGAGATGCATGCATAACTAATAGACAACTAAAGGTCTGAAAATAAATTGTTAAAGCTCATAATAAGAAGCACAGCCTTGTGGCATGATGATATTTGTGCTGCTTGCCTGATAATTGGGCACCACTCAGAAGAGCACAGTGATTGTGTAATCGACGCTTGATACACATTACCTTTAATTACTTAAGGCAGCCTGGCTTGGAGGAATCCGTGTGTGAGTATGAGTGTGTGCATATGTGCTTCTGCGTATAAGGATTTTCAGCCTCTAATAAAAGAGCTTTCTTCCTATATTTGACTGATCCAGTTCAAAACCTCTGTTTGATGCGAAGGCAGCCAGGGTTAGAGAAGAAAGCAAGACACGAGGGAGACAAATTAAACCAGAAGGTATCTCCGGATACTCTTCAAAGAGAAATGATGTTATCAATAATGGACAGCAGAACTGACATCGTGTTGAACCCCTACTAGAAAAGCATTCTGTTTATTGGTAGACAAATGCTCTGATAAAAGGAATCCTACGAAGGCGTTCATAGATGGTAAGTGATCACTAACCCTTGCAGGTCAGGATTTGTTTTTTTCCTTTCACATTTAAGTGGCAGTGTGTACAGTTAGAAATGATTGACTTTCCTGGTTTATTTAGTTTATTAATACAATAATCTGTAATCATCTGGGCTAGATCTAAAGCAACAGGGTAATGCTAATGTTCAATTTCAATGCATATCCATTAGCCTCCAAATACCTCATCTTGCCACTTTCTGGCTTTGTATCACTTCTCGTTGTTCAACCTTACCTGGGTCTGCAGGAGTCCTAAACGTGCTTGCTCTGGTGGAGAGTGCAAACTGGAGCCCCTGAAGTACAGTGCAGCTGATGGAAGAGTTTTCTTTGGCCCCTAGGGTATTTTTTCATATTTTTTTCTCTTCTCTGTTCTTTTCTTTTTTAAATTAAATCAGTTGCCAAAAACTGATAATTGTTATAGTTCCATAAAAATGTGCATTTTTGGTTCCACTTGAAAAGTTTGAATTGCCAGCCACATCATGTTCCTTTCCTGCAAGAGGCCACTCTGTTGGAGATGAGGTGGTGGGTTGTGCTCCCCAGGGAGCCACCATCTTCAACACTAGCTGCTACCTTCCTCCCACTGAGGGGCCAGCAGCCCTTTGTCTTTGAGCTTCTGGCGCTGCTTTTTATATACCTGATTCAGTTTATGCATTTATGTGGCCTCTGTAGACATTTGCATTTTTCAACACCTGCTATAGGTATTTCTTCTTTTTCCTGCCAATGCACTGGCCCCATAGTCTGCAGATAAAGCCAATCAGTATCCCTCATCCCAATCCAGCCATGTCGCCTAGTAACCCACAAATCCACAGGAAAGGCTACATAAAAAGCGTTCTGGCTTCATCCTTTTCTTTAATATGCAAATAAAATTATTCACACCATATTCTACCTTTACAGTAATAATTTTAGTCCCATTTGTAAAGTTCCTGGGAGTTAGCAAAGGCAATTAGGGCAGTGTTAGGGCTTACTGAGTACCCTTGCTTTTCTCCATCATCTCTTGCTCAAAACCTTCACTCCTGATCGCCTCTGGCCATCTTACCACGAGCCCTTTGAGTTTCTCCAGCTCCATCTGATACCCATTTTCTCAGGAAATGGACTCAGTCCTCCCTTCATTGCTCTCGGTAGTGGATAGCATGAGTCTGACAATCACGGTGTTAAACAATATTTGCTCATGACTTTAGTGATAATTCAGGGAAATTGCAAGAAATAGCATAACTGGACATCGGACAGGCTAAGCCAAGTGAATTTTTACCCTTCGTCTTCTTAAGTATTAACTCGCCACCGTGCTATATGGAGAGTGCTTGCAAAACAAACAGTAGCTATCTATATCAGAAATTCCTATGTATAAAGTAAAATTATAAATATATTTTATAAGAACCAGGAGTTATAAAGAATCCAGGTTGATGTGAATCAATAATACAGTACTATTACTTTTAAGGCAAACATGGGACCGGGCTGCAACAACAGTAGGACTGCTATGAAAGCAAGTACTGGTCATCGGTCAGAAACTCGATAAAACTACCAGCTCAGTTTTGGTCTCTATAATGGTCGAACTGAAGAATAATATATATAAAATCATTATAAATAATGCTGTATATATAAAGTCATTATGATTTCATTTAAACATATACATATGTATATATACATATCTTCTGTTTAACTATATCATATGTATACATATATGTGTGTATATGTGTGTACATATATGTATATATATGATATAGTTAAACAACAGAAGATATAAGGAAAGTCTGTAAGTTCTTTGTTTCCTGGTGTTGCCTGCAAATAGCACTAAACAGGGAACAATGACTCCTGGTAACCAACCCCAGCCCAGTAATGTATGTGAGTCCCATCACTCTTCTCAGTGCAGCCATTCCCCACTTCCCCCTGGGCATTCATACAGCCTCCACCAGCAGGGAAGAGAAAGAGGGTCTTAAAGCACAGTCTTAACGCATCATTGCTGCTGACTTTTTAGAAACAACAACCAAGAGAGTCCAGCTGGCAGTGTAGCAGACCTCCACACAGCAGTTGTTTGGTGAATTGACTTCATATCAACTTTGAATCAGAGGCTAAAATATTAAATAACAGCAGGTCTTCTGAATGCAACTACAGCTACAAACAATCATTTTTCTGAGTTAAAGATAAGTGTTGTATTTTTGAATATCCGGATATACTCGTGCAAACAGACCAGCATACACAGCAGTCACCATCAATTCTATAGCATGTCCATATCAATTAAAATGTAGTTAAACTATACTCCTACCTACTATTTGTTCCTAACATTAAAATAGCACATCTATTAGGTCATTAAATGTGAAATGTTCGATTTTGAATCAAAAGTGTAGTTTATTATATCTCAAGAAGTAGTACAATTAATCAATTAATCAAAGTATGTGCCTAAACTATTGACATAGTTTTTCCATCTTAACAACAGTAGCTTGTTTATGTAAGCAGCTAAGAAACCTGGAGACTGAGTGGCTATGAAATTGCAAAAGGCATTTTCCACAGCTGATTAAGAGTTGAATATGTTTCCTTGCAAGAAGTGATACAAAGCCTCGAAGAAGTGGTAGTCAGTTGGTACAAGGTCTGGTGAATACAGTGGATGACAGAGTTTCCAAGTCCACCTCTGTAGTTTAAGCAGTATTGTTTGTGCAACATGTGGTTGAGTGTTGTCTTGCAAGAGGATTGTCCTGTCTCTGTTGACCAATCTCAGCTGCTTAATTGCAAGTATTCTCATCGTTTCATCCAAGTGGTTGCAGCAGACATACACTGTAATGGATTGACCAGGTTTCATGAAGCCATAGTGGATAATACCAATGCTGGACCACCAGACACCATTAGCTTTTTTCTGATGAATATTCGGTTTGGGACTGTGTTTCAATACTTCTTTATCCAACCATTGTGCCGAATGCTTACAATTGTCAAAAAGAATCCGTTTCTCATCACATGTAACAATATGGTGTAGAAATGGTTTGCCTTTATGTCATGACAACAAAGAAAGGCAAGCTGCAAGACAATTTCTCTTTGTCAGAGGTAAATAGTTGAGCTATTTGCCCTAAGATCTCTTGTCCCTTCTGACCACGTATGAGGCCACCACTGGAGACAGTTTCCATGGTGAAAGGCTCAGTGGCAATATCCTCAAGCAATATCACAAACAGCTCTGAGAACAGATTCGCACAATTAGCGGTAAGCAATGACTATACCTGAAATGCCAGGTATTAGCCTCTCAGATATTAGAAACCTTTCACATATCTTATCTCCTTAATGGCACATCATTGGTTTTTCTCTTCTCCATCAAAGACTCTCCATATATCACAGGAGGAGGCTACTGTCCTAATTTTAGCAGATTTAGAATCTTTTCACTGTTAGGCCCTTGCACTGCCAGACAACTAAGTGCAGAGTGCCTGTATTCCCCATCTAATGTGTGTGCCAGCTGAGCACAGATCAATGTGTGTTGCATGAAGAGATTCTTTACACCTGCCTCAGAGGATCTTTCAAGAAGAATGCTCTAAAGAACATTGTCCTTGTTCTGACTACCTCGAAGTTATAGTTACACAAGTCCTCAGTGATTAGCGCAAATGCAGAAGGCAAATAC
>RJWJ010033653.1:6428-17852 GCA_004363605.1 Indri indri | reverse complement strand
AATTTAGCGCATTACTTGCACCTGTGCCACAGACGCAGCCTTCTCTCCTGTTACAGTGAGTCAGTTGCCCACACTCCCATGTGAGGCCAGCACTGCAGGTGACGTGGTGAAGCCCATTCCTCTTTAGCTACCTGAGAACTTTGCTCCTGCAAGGATGGTACTTCTCTCCTGCATCATTAAATTTTCACTCTCTGCTAGATTACTTCCCAACATGTGAACATATTATATATCTCTTATATTAAATAAAAACCTGAAACAACACAAAACCCCTCTCTTGATTTCCATATTTCTTTCCAGTTTGTACCCATTTTCTCTACTCTGGTTTTACAGCAAAATTCTTGCTGGTGTTTTCTATATTCAATGTCCCTACTTTATCTCTTTTCATCCTCTCTGGAATCCACTCTGGTTAGGATTTTGTCCTTGGGAACTGTTCTCACTTGGCAATGTGACCCCCATGTTGGTAAATTAGAGTCAATTCTCAGTCCTCATTTACTAATACTTAGGCTTTGACGCAGTTAGTCATTCCCTTCTTCTTGAAGTACTTTTTTCCCGTGAGTTCAAATAGACCTAGAGAGTATATTATTCCCACCACAGCAGGGAGTGTGACCTTTGCGTTTGCTTGTCCCAGATCCCCTGAGGTGTTGCAAAGGCGGGCCCAGGGGGATGCTATACACACCGTGGTTGGTTGATGGCCCAGCTTTGGAACTTTGGGTTTAGAAAACCCCAGTGTTTTAAAGTGGCTACCAAGAAGCCTGTCCAGCTTTAGCCTTGCAGAAAGAGATGATCTTTTATTACCTTGGTCAGGAAATAAATCTGCCCTTTTCCCCAGAGGGAGACACTGTCTCCAGCTTTCAAGCCTATTTGCTATACAAACGTCCTTGGAAAGGTAGTATCAAACAAAGTTTTCATGTGTAGAAATGTCACAGGGAATTATTCCCCAACTTACACTCCTGCCCGGAGTTCTCCTCTTGCAGCTGCTTACATGGCTTTCTCCCTCCTTTCATTCAGATCACTGTTCAAATGTCACTTACGTAGAGAGGCCTTCTTCGACTACCCCATCTCTCCCTTATCCTCTTTGTTTTTCTTTGTAGCACTTAGCTCTATGTGACATTATACTGAATACTAATTTAATGCTGTGTTGTCTATCTGCCTTATTAAAATGCAAACTTCAGGATGTCTATAACTTTGTTTTGTTCACTTTCGAATCCTCAGCTCACAATTTAGGTGATCACTAAATTGTTGTTAAATGAATATATGAATAATTCTGCTCAGTAACCCTATGCACCTCCTCAATTTTTTAGACCGAATCATTCAGATGTCCCATCCCCATGCAAGGAAGTAACATTTTCTAAATTATATTCTTTCAATACAAAATAAGTAGCTTAATCACAAAGAGAACACTAATGCACACAATTTGCACAAAATGAAGAAGAGAATAGTTTGTTAATCTACCCCTCTGTGAATCATGGTTCTCTGAACCTTGGATGACAATAAAGGGATGTGTACAATATATTTTAGAAGGATTTCTAACGAAAGTTGTTAAATATTTTAAAAAGGCTTATATCACTATGAAAAAAGGCTTCATTTATCAGGAAAGTTACTAACACAGAATATGTGATTATCTTAGTTAATTAATGAGCTGTGCTCTGTTGAGTTATCTGGTTTAGTCATTGACAGATGTACTAAAAATAAACAGAATGCCTTCGCTGTAATCTAGCCTTGCAGTTACATTAAACAACAACAATAACAAAAGAACAATACATACACACAATTGATTCAGTAATTTCCACTGAATGTTGTCATATGCAGCAGTCATGTGTCCTACCCACAAGATCTTTAGCAAGTATCTTTTTTTAATTTTTTAAAGCCTGTGTCCTTCTGCCTGATTTATTTTAAGATTCAGGTTCCAATCTCATTCAGATTCTTAGCTAGGTGACCTCTGTTGGTGCCTCTGATTTCTCACCTGCTATTCAGCAATCGTTTTAATCCTGAGTACAGATCTAAGCTGTTTTCTTTCAGTTCTCAAGCCTATTGTAGTGTTTTCTTTTCCAGTAGCGTTAGCTAGGTATGAAGCTGATGAGCTTCCAGCCTCTGCACACTAGTTCTTCAATGGATTAGAAGCTCAGGGATAGGAATTGAGCATTTCAGCAGCAGCAAGCTCTGGAAGCAGAGCATCATGGTCTGTGTCTGCATCACTGATTGAATCATCTCTGTGGCTGGGACAGTAGGCAGGCCGATTTCAGGCCACCATGTGTGTGTTAGGCCTAGCTGTGTTCTTCTCCTGGACTTTCCTCTGGGTGCTAATTGCTTTAGTGAGAGAAACTGTGCAAAGCAATTAAACAACCCCCTTCTCTCACAGTCCTAGCTCTCAGAAGAGAGGGGCTGGGAGAGGGCTCCTGCTCTCCCAGTAGGTTGCAAATTGCTCAGAATGAATAAATACATTTGTTCACTTTTCAAACTGTGACCAGCCACCTGGTCTCTTGTGTTGCTCTCAGAGCAGAGAAGGCAGATGACGGGCTCCTCATTGCTGAACTCCAGCCCATAAAAATGCTTCACCGCACTCTGAGCTATTTTTGCAAGGACATCTGTTGCCAAAAAAGAATTTTAATTAAGCAAAAACACATCTCTGTTTTGTCCATGGCAAGGAGGCTTGTGAAAGCTTTCTTGTCTCAGATGCATGCTAAATCTGGAGAAATGGAAGCCTTAAGGTATTTTGTGAGGGACATTTTGCTGCTCAATTTGAGGGACACAACAGATTTTCCACGGGAAAAAAAATTATTGGAAGTGCATGTTCGCGCTTTTCAAAATAAGGCCCAGACTGCATTAATAATTAATTGTACGTAATATAATCTGACATGTTACCCCATGGTTTGATAAAGTCGAAAGCTATTTCCACAAGGCAGCTTGCCAGTTCTTTTGCTCTCCTCCAATCTTCTTCCCAGGTGATATTCATCATTTTAACATCAAGCTTCCAGAACACCACATTAACACATAAATTAGAGGACCCGGTGCTGTGCTGGCTGTTATAACTAGTCTAGATAAAATTGTCCAATCAGAAAAGGAAAAAAAAAAAAGTAAAGTGATAAACGAAATCAGAAAGCAGGTTGTAGACATTAATACTGCATAAATTGCTTAAGATTGGGTTGGAGAGGGGGGAAGCAGCCTCTCTCTAGTTTTCATTAATGCAAGTGTATTAAGTACTTTTTCACTCTTCAAACACTGACATAATGGCAGATAGAAATTCTTCAAATATGAAACTGATTCTGTAACCATACACCCTTCAAATCCCTTAAGTGCCTTTAAGGGCACCCTCTTTGGCAGCACAAGCAAATCAGACAAGCTAACTACAAGAGGGGCACTTTCTAGTAGCAGGCCCCAAGGGCCATTGCTGGGCAGCATGGGGGATGAATTACCTGATAATATTAAGATTGTTTCTGGCCACTTCTATTATTGGTTGGGGTCACTCATTTGCCCTCTTGGAGGGTGGACAGAGAAGATTATCTAAACTGAAGCAGAAGGAGCTCATATTTCTATATGATAGGATCTTTGCAGACAGAAATCTAGCCTCTGCATCAAGAACTGGAATACAGAATCTCATATTATACATCAAACTTGCAAGGTTTCTCTCTGCTCTGGAAAGCAGGGGGAAACTTTCTTTTCTTTTTTTAATTTTGTCTTTCCAAGGATGGTGGCCATCTTTTGGTGATTGCTAGGACACACCCAAGCTCCCCCACCTCATGATTTTTAACAAGATTAATTTCTTGCTGCCTAATCCACAATATAAATAGAGTGGTGAATCTCCCAGGTCCCAGCCCCCTCACCTAAAGAAATGTTTACAGAATTCAAATGTATATTACTAATTCTTTCAACCCTTACTAGTTTTATGATTCTTTTGAGGACAGTAAGTGATAGCTGCTTATGCAAATTTAATGTAAAGTTTGGCTTTCAACCTGGGGTTTTAGGCTTGCCATTTCCTGGTATTATTATTCAGGAGGTTTTGGTGGCGAAAGGAATCCAGTGAAAAGCAACTTCAGAAGAAAAGGAAAATTATTTATTATCTAACAAACCTGCCAAGTCCTGCATTGGAGGATTCAGAAACTTCTAGATCTGAGTACTTGATCAATGTCCTTGGAACTCAGTGTTTTCTTCCACATGTTTTCCTCTACAGTGACTTTTTTGCAGGTGGGACTTTCTACCTGATGGTGTCAAGCAGCTCCTGTCCCAACTTACCTTTGCAGCATTTCCTTTCCAATGGTTCTAGCAAAGGACTAGCCCCTCAGTGCCATGGTCAGAGCACAGACTGGCATGGACTGCCACGGTGTGTATACTGACTCTACCCCCCACTAGCTATTTGATCTCTTCCAGGAAATTTATCCTCTGTGCCTCAATTTCCTCATCTGCAAATTGAAGATATTAATAATTCCTAGTTTGTACATTTGTTGGATGCATTAAATAAGTTTAATATATGTGCCAATCACATAAGTTTTAACAATTATTGTTATTATTATGTGCCATCCATACAAATTATTACTGTGGCTGTGGGAGAGAAGAATTGATGGGACACACCTGGGTCATGTGACTTCTCTGGAAACTGGGATGGAATCTTCTCACACATAAACCACAAGGATGAAGAATGAAAAGGGAGTAATTCCCTAAAAGAAATTCGGGAGTCTCTTATAAGTCAAGGTAACTGATGCTAAAGACCTTAGTAATTTATACCACTATCTAAGAGACTCTACAATATTGGGATTGCTTAGAAATAACAAAACACAGTAAAATTTCCATGTGATTGGGTCAATGACTTGTCCGAGGCACTCAATAAAAAGACAACGCTGTCTTGAATCCTAAAAGTGGATGCACAGCAGGCCTGGCCTTTCTCATTATGGACTTCACCATGTTGTTGAGAACACAGACACTGAGGCACAGTGAAGAACTGACGAGGGTGCAACAAGAAAAAAGGACAAAAGAGTCTTACATAAATTATCAGTGGTGAGGTCAACAATTATGAAGAAATCAGAGTAGCTAGTTCTAATCATAAAAGATTTATTAAAGGAAATCATTTGCTAATGGAAATTCAAAACCACAGAATAAAGCAATATTGAATTATTAACCCCCAGAATAACTTTTCCACACCCCTATAATATTGAACTCAAGAGATTTGTTGCAATGAATCCAAATTAAAGAAACAATTCAAACACTTCCCCAGTCATTAGAACATTTTACCTGGCTTAGGCACCGTGGGCACTTTTCTCAGCTAAGTCACGGGATTTAGTCACACCATTCTCTTAGTGTTAATTACTGGGCCATACTGATTCCTTGCAGAACATCGTACATTTTTGGAATTCTGGGATGAAAGATGAGGAGAAGTCTTTATATCCATCTTCAGCTTTAGTTATCACTCCCTAATCTTTGCTTAATGTGTTTTTGTATAATTGACCTGTTCTTTCATTTTCTAAATACATGATAATAGATAAAAGGAAAAGTTAATTTTTTTACTGATTGACCAGGCTTATTTATGTAGGTACTTTTGAAGGCAGACTGTTCAGCTAATTAATATAGTAATGTCAATCAAGATTATCTTTAGGAAACTATGTGCTAGCTACTATTGTCCGTTGACTTGTACA
This sequence comes from Indri indri, assembly GCA_004363605.1. NCBI lineage: Eukaryota > Metazoa > Chordata > Mammalia > Primates > Indriidae > Indri > Indri indri. The sequence goes on along the minus strand of RJWJ010033653.1, from coordinate 12,228 downwards.
GGTATCTCAGCACACAAGCCATGGGTCCTAGAGGACTGGTCTATTTCAGAAACAACGTACAAAAAGAGCACAATATGGTCTTCAGTGAGCCCCTGCCCTTTGCAACAGAGAATGTTCAGTCTCAGAGGTTATACCTAGTGGGAACTGCTAAAGCTATTACATAATTACAAAGTCTCTAGCTGCACTTTATTTTGTGTAGTTAGTTTAATCATTTTTAAAACACCATCTGAGGCTAAGGGAGGCTGAAGCAGGAAGTATTCCTTGAGCCTAGGAGTTCGAGGTTGCAGTGAGCTATGATGATGCCACTGCAATCTAGCCTAGGTGATAGAGTGAGACTCTGTCTCAAAAACAAGACAAAACAAAACAAACAAAAAACAGCATCTTCTCTCTCCTCCTTCCTTATAAGTAATAATGTAAGGTGTATGGAAGCAGCAGCTGTGTCAAGGAGTGGTTAGTCGGGAATCATCAACTGTATCCATATGAAGGCCCTCAATAAACTGGCATTCTCAATTTTTAAAAAACGTATTGGCAATGCAGATAAAGCCTTTACTCAAGGCCCCTGTCCAATTTTCCCCAGGTAAACATGTGATCTGAATAAATAGCATTGTCCTACCTATGTAAACCTAATTTCAAGACAGACTCCATAGTTCTCCAGATCCAACCTGATAGCTCCTTCACTGTCCCTCTTAAATAGAAACCATGGGGCTGCTGTTAGAAAGAAACATATATTGCAATAATCACTTCAGCAGCAGAAAATCTGAGGCCAACTTGTGCAAACTCAGGTAGAACTTCTCTGTTCTTTTTGACTGTGCTAAATGTGTCGGTGCTTAGAACAGGATGCTGTAGCCTGATTAAACTGTAGGTCCGCTTTGAGCAAAATTACTGAAGGATGTGATCTCATCAGGATTCAAGTGAGGGGGTCAGGTATCTAGAATGGTGGAGTAAAGACTTCCCAAAATCTACCCCTCTATAAAAAGCAAAAAGACCATAGCTAAATTGTCAAAATCAACTGTTTTTTTGAACGCTGGAAATTAACCAAAGGCTTGAAACAATCTGCAGAGAGTTTTTTCAAGAAAACCAGCTAGATCTTGATAAAAACAATGAGCTTTGCAGAAATTTATTTAACTGCTTATTTATTAAATTGTGGTAAAAAAATAAAATTTCCCATCTTAATCAGTTTTAAGTGTAGAGTACAGTAGTGCTAATCATATTCACATTGTTGTGGGACAGATCTCTTTTTGTAATTTTCAATTTTTAATTATTGCAGGTACATAATAGTTGTCTATCTTTATAGGGTGCATGTGGTATTCTGATACAGGCATACAATGTGCATTAATCACATCAGGATAATTGAGTATCCTTCACCTCAAGCATTTATCATTTCCTTGTGTTAGGAACATTCAAATTCCACTCTTTTAGTTATTTTAAAGTGTACTCTAACTTATTGTTGATTATTGTCACTTTGTTATGCTATCAAATATTGTTCATTCTGTCTAACTATCTAACTATATTTTCGTACCCACTAACCACCCTCTTTTTATCCCTTCCTCCATGCTACCCTTCTCAGCCTTTGGTAACCATCATTCTACGATCTGTTTCCATGAGATCAATTGTTTTAACATTTAGCTTCCACATAGCCACACGAGTGAGAACATGTGAGATTTGTCTTTTTGTGCTTAGCTTATTTCACTTAACATAATGTTCTCCAGTGGAACAGATCTCTTGCAAAACTGAAACTCTATACCCATTGAACAACAACTCCCCATTCCGCCTCTCCCCAGACCCTGAAAACTACCATGCTACTTTCTGTCTCTATGACTTTGACTGCTTTAGATATCTCATTTAAAAGAAACCATACGGTGTTTGCTACTTTGTGACTGATTTATTTAATTTAGCATAATGTCCTCAAAGTTTATCCGTGTTGTAGCATATGACAGGATTTCTTTCTTTTTAAGGATAAATAACATTCATTTTATATATATAAAACATTTTCTTTATCCATTTATGTGTTGACGGATATCTGGGTTGCTTCCACCTCTTCAGTATTGTGAATGACACTGCAAAGAACACAGGTGTGCAAATACCTCTTCAAGATCCTGCTTTAAATTCTTTTGGTTATATACCCAGAAGTGAGATTGTCATATCATCTGGTAATTTTTTAAAATTTTTTGAGGAACTGCCATACTGTTGTCCTGAGTGGCTGGACCATTTTATGTTTCCACAAACAGTGAACCAAGAAACCAATTTTTGTACATCTTTACTAACATTAGTGCTTATCTGGGCTTTGATGTTTTTGTTGTTGCTTTTCTTCATTTTTATTTTTGTGTCTTGATAGTGACCATCTGTATGTTAATGGGGTGAGATCTCATTGCAGTTTCGATTTTCATTTCTTTAATGATGAGTGTTGTTGAGCATCTTTTCACATGTATATTGGCCATTTGTGTATCTTCTTGGAGAATTGTCTATTTAGGTCCTTCAACCATTTAAAAATCATGTTACTTTATTTTTTTGTTGAGTTGTAGGAGTTCTTCATGTATTTTGGATATTAAATTCTTATCAAATATATGATTTGAAACATTTTCTCTCATTCCATAGTTCGCCTTTTCACTCCACTGATTGTATCCTTTGACGCACAGAAATTTTTGAGTTCAATGTAGTCTCATTTGCCTATGTTTGCTTTTATTTTCTGTGTTTTTCATGTCATATCAAAAAAAAAAAAATTACTGCCAAATACAATGTCATGAAATTTTTCCTTTTAAGAGTTTTATAGTTTTAGGTCCTATGTTTGGATCTTTAATCTATTTTGAGTTAATTTTTGTATATGGTTTAAGGTAAGGGTACAACCTCATTGTTTTGCATGTGGTTGGTTACTCAGCTTTTCCAACACCATTTGTTGAAAAACTGTCCTCTGCCCATTGTGTGGTCTTGGCACCCTTGTCGAAGATCATTTAACCATATGTGTGAAGGTTCATTTCTAGACTCTCTGTTTGGTTCCATTGGCCTACATGTCTGCCTTTATTCCAGGACCATGCTGTTTCAGTTACTGAAACTTCGTAATATGTTTGAAATTAGAGAGTGTGAGGCCTCAAACTTTTTCCTTCTTTCCAAAATTGTTCTGTCTATTTGGGGTTTCCTGAGATTGCATATGAATTTTAGAATTTCCTTTTTTTTTTTTTTTCTGCAAAAAGTGCCATTGGGATTTTTATAGGGATTGCATTGGATCTGTGGATCACTTTGAGTAGTATGAACATTTTAACAATTTTAATTATTCTACTCCATAAGCACAGATATCTTTCCATTTATTTGTGTCTTCTTTAACTTCTTTCATCAGTATTTATAATTTTCAGTGTAGAAGTCTTTTGCCTCCTTGGTTAAGGTTATTTCTAAGTATTTTCTTCTTGTGATACCATTGTAAATGAAATTATCTTCTTAATTTCCCTTTCAAATTTTTCATTGCTAGTTCATAAAAAAGCTAGTTATTCTTGAATGTTGATTTTGTACCCTGCAACTATGTTGAACTTAATTATTAGTTCTAACAGTCTTTTTGTGGCATTCTTCAGGTTTTCTACATAAAAAGTCATATCATCTGTGAACACATACAATGTTATTTCTTCCTTTTTAATTTGGATGCCTTTTATTTTGTTTTCTTGCCTTATTGCTCTGAGTAGGACTTCCGGTATTCTGATGAATAGAAATGTTGAGAATGGTCATCCTTGCATTGTTTTTGATCTTCGAGGAAAACATTTTAGCTTTTCACTGTTAAGTATGATGTTAGCTGTGGACTTATCATATATGGCCTTTATTAGGGTAAGGTGGTTTTCTTCTATTTCTAGTTTGTTGAGTGTTTTATCAGGAAAAACTGTCGAATTTTGTCAAACGATTTTTCTGTATAAATTGAGATATCCTGTGGGGGTTTTTTTTTTCCTTCATTTTGTTAATCTGGTATATTACATTGATTGATTTTCATTTGTTGAACTATCTTTGCATTCCAGGAATAAATCCTACTTGGTCATGAGGTACTATCCTTTAAATGTAATGTTCAGTTTGATTTTCTGGTATTTTGTTGAGAATTTTTGCATCAATATTTATCAGAGACACTGTCTGTAGTTTTTTTTTTTCCCAAGTAGTATTGTGTGTGTGTGTGTGTGTGTGTGTGTGTAGCTTTGGTATCAGGGTAATGCTAGCTTTATAAAATGAGCTTGTGAGTGTTCCCTCCTCCTCAAATTTTTGGAAGAGTTTGAGAAGGATTGGTATTAATTCTTCCTTACATATGTAGTTAAATTCCCACAGTCATATCGTTCTAGGCTTTTGTTGTTGTTGTTGGGAGGTTTTTGATTACCGATTTAATCACCTTACTAATAATTGGTTGATTCAGATTTTCTGTTTCTTCATAATTCAGTCTTAGTAAATTGGATATATTTCATTGTTGGCATATAATTGTTCATGAGTATTCATTTATGATCCCTTTTATCTCTGTGGCATCAGTTGTAATGTTTCCTTTTTCATTTCTGATTTTAGCATTTGAATATTTTCTTTTTTTCTTAAACTAGCTAAGTATTTGTCAATTTTGTTAATCTTTTAAGAAAATCTAGCTCTTAATGTTATTGGGTTTTAAAATTCATCCTTTCATTTATTTTTGCTCTAATCTATATTATTTCCTTCCTTCTGTTAACTTAGTTTTTTTTTTTTTCTTTTTCTAGTTTCTTGTGTCCAGTTAGGTTGTCAATTTGAGATATTTTCTTCTTTTCTTAATGTTTTTGTTGCTATAAACTTCTCTCTTGCTACTGATTTTGCTGCATCTCATAAGTTTTAGTATGGTCTATTTTTGTTTTCATTTGTTTTAAGATATTTTCTAGTTTTCTTTGTGATTTATTCTTTGACTCATTTGTTGTTTAAAAGTATATTGTTTAAGTTCCACATATTTGTGAATTTTCTAGATTTCCTTCTGCTATGATTTCTAATTCTATTCCATTGTGGTCAAAAAGAATACTTGTTATGATTTTGGTTTTCTTAAAATTTTTTAAGATTTTTCTGTGACCTAGCATATGGTCTTTCCTAGAAAAGTTCCATATACACCAGATAAGAATGTATTCTGCTGTTATTGATCGAATGTTTGGCATAAATCTATTAGGTCCAATCAGCTTATAGTGTTTTTCAAGTCCTCAGTGTCCTTACTAATCTTCTCTCTGGTTTGCTCTACCCACTTTTGAAAGTGGCTGCTGAAGTCTCCTACTATTACTGTGTTGCTGTCTATTTTTCTCTTCAGTTCTATCAATGTTTGCTTCATATATTTGGGAACTCTAATGTTAGGTGCATATATGTTTATAATTGTCACATCTTCCTGATGAATTGACCCTTTTATCATTGTATAACATCCTTCTTTTATCTTTTTACAATTTTTGACTTAATCTTAAAGTCTGTTTTGTCTGATATAAGTATGGCTACTCCTACTATTTTTTGGCTAACATTTGTGTGCAATGAATACCTTTTTCCTTCCTTTCACTTTCAGCTTGGTTGTGTCCTTAGATCTAAGTTGAATGTCTTGCAGACAGCATATGAATGAATCTTGTTTTTTAATTCATTCCGCCAATCTACGTCTTTTCACTAAGGAGTTGGAGTTTCTTCCATTTACTTTTAAAGTAATTCTGATTTACTTTTGAAGTAATTGCTGTTGTCATTTTGCTAATTGTTTCTTGTATGTATTGTAGCTATTTGGCCCCCTTCTTTTTTTTTTTTTTTTTTTTTTTTTTTTTTTTTTTTTTTTTTTTTTTTTTTTTTTTTTTTTTTTTTTTTTTTTTTT
>RJWJ010033652.1:0-17763 GCA_004363605.1 Indri indri | reverse complement strand
GAAACATCGTCCAATTGACAGCAATGGGCTTATGTACTAGCTGACATTTTGGGCATCCCCTGAGGGTCTTAGAACATATGTGCCTGTGGATAAGGGGAAACTACTGTATAACAGTAAAAACACAGAAGTGGGTCTTAATTTATAATCTGACATTATCATTGATACGGTAATCGGGACACACTAACAAAAGGAAAATGTGTTTACACCTCTAGGATGCTGATCAAGTCTATTTTTACACCATATGTGATAAATACTTTTTTTTGGCATCACAGGAACAAAAAAAAAAGCTAAAACAAGGTCATTTGGATATACAAAGAATATGCTTCTTTCTCCTGTATCTATGAACATAGATAAACCTCCCTTTTGTAGGGAGAAAATATCTCTTTGTTGGTGGCTTCAGTAGTAGAATAAGAAATAACTTAAGCAAGGCTGCATTACTCTCCAGTCTCTAAGCTGTTCGGCAGCAAGGGAATACCTTGGGTTATGTTAGATTTCAACTGGTCATAGTAATGAATCCCATTATTCATCTCCTGAGCAATTGAGTTCCACCCCAAGGGCACTCCAAAGCTAAAATGTACTTTAGGTTAAATTTTCCAGGTTGCAAAATACGTCTGTGTATTCAAGTTCCTTCATATAACTACTGCGGCTGCTGACAGAAGAAACCCTTGAGATGACAAACAGAACCAATCTTTAAAAATAGAATAAAAAGGACTGTGTTTTCCCTTTGATGATATCAGCACTTTTAGAAATAAAAGATTCTTTAAACTCCTCACAAACCTTTGATACGATCTTGTTTCAGTAGAACCCTTATCTTCAACATATTACTTTTTTTTCTTTTGACTGAGAAGTCTTGAGGAAAGTACGCTCTTCCACTATGTCTTGGTCTCCCTTAGGCTCTGGCTTTCCCAGACTCTGGTCTCAAGCTCTGAACTGTAAGGTCTCACACCTGACCTTAGCATTTGCCCATGGGGGCGAGCCCTGCTTGACGTTTTCTGTGTTCCTCCATCACTGGTCTCCCACCATCATCCCTTTCTTTGTGAAATCCCTACCTGATCCAGGCTCTGGTGTGGACTCCGGAGCCTACTCTGCTGGTCTTGGATGTTTACTTCCCTATTTCTATGTCACTTTTTATGTGTGGGCTCTGTATAATTTCATGACTTTCCTGTTTCCTTGCACCGATTTTGGAGTTTGTGTAGCATGGATCCTATTTCAACAGCATTATCTTATGGGAACCTAGGTGGATGCTGGGTGGAGGAATTTCAAGTAATGCAAACTATGGCAACTTTTGCATTGCTAGTGGGGAAAACAATCATGTCATTAGAGGTTATTACAATTTTGGCTTACTCTGGTCACTGCTCCTGTGCACTCCCCAAGGGATTTATGCACACCAGCAAATGAGCAGCAAGGTAAATTATTAGCCTGAATAGTCCCTTCATCCTAGTGTAGGACTTTCTGTAATGTTTCATGAGAACACGTGCATTGAGCTCAAGGCTCAAGCAAAGCCTTTTCTTCACTATTTTCTTCCAATGTTGCTACAAGTTTCTCACTTGAAGGAAGCATGTCATTTGGAACATGTAAGTGGAAGAAGAAAAAAAATGCAATTCAGGGGCTGTTCAGAGGGCATAAGGCATGGAAGATAAGGGAGAGAGGACCACATGTGTGTCAATAATCTTGTAGACCACAGTGACATACTGGCTCAGACAATGTCCTAAATTCTGAATAATGTTAACTGCTCCTCTGATCTTAGGAGGAGAACATAGAAATGGATGGAATATTCAGGCAATAGCATCTATGTCCTCTGCATTCAGTGCCCAGAGTAATGTTTGTCACACTGGGGTTGCTCAATACTTGTTTCTTAAACAGATGAGAAAAAAAAAAAAAAAAAAAGAATGAATGAATGTAAAATAAACATTGGTAAACTCAGACTTCATTTTACCTCTTTTTTCTAACAGATATTGACTACTTAGAACAATAGCTCTCAAGCAGGGTTAATATAACCTATTAAAGTGCAGTGTTAACACGTGTGAAGTTTTTTTCGGTTGTCTAGTGACTGGGGACCAGAGATGTTTAGTGTGTAATGTTCAACGATGCATCCTGCAGTGTGTGGGGTGGTTTTGTGCAATAAAGAATTGTCCCTCCTGAAATGCCACAAACACCCTTACCAAAGGATACTGATACTGACACACAGGGTCAGGTCTATACTGGGAGGGCATGACATTCTGAAGACAATAAAGTACATCCCTGTCTCAGAGACCAATAGTGTGGAGTTAAAGTGTAGTACATATTATAGTCCTAATGACAGAACTGGGACCTCACTGGGAACAAAGGAATTAATTGTGGGAAATGAAAAACTTGTAGGAAAGAAAATAGCACTGCCACCACTGCTCCCCAGAAATTAAATTTCTTACAAATCCCACCCTTGCCAGAGAGGGTGCTCCAAGATGCCTGCTAGTTCATGCCACCAGCTGCTACCAGTTTCAAGTCATGTATCAAATTGGTGTAACTCGGGTCATAGGCCAGTATCCTGGCTGTAATAATCCCATCCAACAAAAACCATTACGCCCTCTGTGGGAGGCAGAATATGCATCTTGCAAGTATATTTTTAGAACCTAATTCCTGGAACGAATGATTCTCTTACTCTTCGTGGCAAAAAGGGACTTTGCAGACACAATTAAGATTAAGGAAACTGAGTTGGGAAATTATTCTGGATTATCTAGGTAGGCATAATCTAAACACATAAATTCTTGGAGGCAGAGAATTTTTCTAGGCTCTGGTAAGAGAGATGTGAAATGAAAAGGACTTGACCCACCACTGCTGACTCTGAAAACAGAGGTTGGGATCACTCTCCACAGAATGCAGCTGAGACTGAAAACTCAGCATGATGGTGACTGAGAGTAGGGCTGATGCCCGAAGTTTTTATCATGCTCTCACTTAGGTGAGATCCTGGCTAAAGGAGGGAATTGTTGAACAAAATATAGAGGCCATTGTTTTGGAGTAGGCTCCTGCATTAGGTCCCAACACACCAGACGAAACCAGATGGAGTCACTCATGCTAGGCACCACATAATCAACCTGAATTTTAAAATGGACCAGTGTTCCATAAACAGGAGATTCACAGCAACCATTCAGAGGGAGCCCAGTTCACCTGAGCTGGCATGAAGGAAGTCTCCCCCATTTTAACCCTGTAAGGAAAGAAAGTAACCTTGAAAGGACCAATCCACTTTTTCTGCTTTCTTCTGCCCTTTTCTGCCCATAAAGCGAATCTCCTCTGCTTGGCTCATAGCAACACCCATTTTATTTTACAGAATGAGATATTGCCCGATTCTACAATTGCTAATAAAAGCCAATTAGATCTTTAAGCTAAATTTGCTGTAGTTTTGTCTTTTGACAGTGTAAATTACTTGATAGCTCATAGCTCCCCCAAGCCTAAAGAAACAATGAGCCTCTGGGTTATTTGTGTGCCTTGCAACTTTCTGTTCTTCCAACTAGGTATAGTTCTCCAATCATAAAATGATTGTTAGAAGGCTGCACACGTTTATACTGGGACTTATGTTATTGTATCATATTGATTGTAGGGCATAGCAATTCCTATTGGATTTGTTTATGTGTAAATAGGAAAAAAATACCAATAATAATAAACAGAGAATGCTGACAGGCATAAATGAATGTTAAAAGTATAAGATTTTTATTGGGAGGGCTTTGGCTGTTTATAATTTGAGCTGAGCAAACACACGTTATATTTTTAGTGCCTATTATAACCAAGTATCAGCATCATCTAGTAAATACTTGTGAGAAAATTCCAACTTCCTATAGCTATAACTACAAATAGGAATGAAGACAATATATTTTGAGGAAGCTTTTCAGCACAGATTGCAGCAGCAGGAGTGTTTTTGCTTATTGTCATTTTATGTAACAGGATATGGTAATAATATCATAAATTATAAGAACTGCAAAATTATTTGCACTTGATCATAAAATTTAATCCAGAGGAAATAAGTTGTTCATAGAAGAGGGCAATTTATTTATCATTAAAGGATATTTATCAAAGTGAGTCTCAATTATTCTCATAAAATAGACAGTTTAAAGAAACTCATAATTGAGACAATAATCTTTTGATATTATTTTTAAAAGTTAAGTGATTTGGAAAATCTATCTAGCATGGACTCCAAATGAAAGGAGTATTTTTGGCTCTTCTTCCCAAGAATGATTATCAAATATTATAAAAATGCATTTTGGTTACCATATAATTTAGATAAACTTTGAGACTTGTGAAATATGATAAAAGCAACTTGAAGAAAGTATAATCTCTAGTGATAAAGCTGCATAATTGTAGTTACTCCAACTAATCCACTACTAATGCCCACGTACACTAGCAAAAGCCAAAGCATTTGGCAGCAAAAGGTAACAGCAATCCAAAAAGGTACAAGTTTAATCCTGGAGGTTAGCATTTCTGTCATTAATAGTGACAGCTTACTTACCATCTAATTGATTCTAGACCTGACTCAATTTCTTTCACACCCAGAGGCTGCAGATCTCTACTAATTTGCATTGCTGATCATCAGCCCCTTTATTTCCAATGGAGCATTATTATTGCTTAACATTTATTAATCGTTAAAAGTGCCTTACCAGACCTCTGTGAAGATTTCCCTATTAAACAGTTATTTTGCAAATACCATTAAGTGGTTAGGGGTGAGGACGAAAGGAAATGAGTGAGAAAGTGGAAAAGAAAGAAAAATCAAAGAAAAGGAAGAAGGAAGACAAGAGAGACCAGGAGAGGAGAAAGGAATGATAATATTACAGGAAGCAGAAGAAGACCTATTCATTTATTACAATAGAACGATGAAAATAACTTTATGTCAGATGGAAGACAGTGTTTGGGTTCATCAGTAGATGTATTCTCAACAACAACGCTCACTAATTTAACACTTAATATGTGCCAGATACTATTATGAATCTATTATTTGTTTTTCATATTAAGAGATGTGGGCTTTAACTTACATGCAATGGAAAGCCTTCGAAAATATTAAATCAGCCAGATGATCAGTTTAAACTTGTGATTAGAAGAAGATAATTTTGCAGTATGAAGATTGGATGATTGGGGAGCAAAGGTGATTTGGAGAGACTAGGAACAATGCTGTCAGCAATAATAGAGAGTTAATAGGAATTTAGTTACACATTCAAAGAGCAGAAAAGAGGCAAATGTAACTGTAGTGGAGGTAGGGAAAGGATAAATAGTAAGATATAATATCAGAAAAATAATGGGACAGGAGCAGGTCATCTAGGGCAATGTTGACCATTATAAGGTCTTTGGTCTTGTTTCTGACATGGAATGTGTCTGATGGTTTTGTGTAGAGGAGTGTCATGATCTGACATACATTTAAAGGGAATTACTCCTGATGATATATGGATAGAAAATAGTAAGGTTAAGGAAAGACAAAGAAAATCCAGTTAGGAGACTAGACTATTATCCTTAAGCCTGGAAGAGAAACTCCTGCCCTGAGCCCTGTTCTTGCCCTTTATCAGTGAAGAATCCATGAAGCAAAGGAGATGTGCCAACACCAACCCAGAGACCACATCTCCTCTTCCATTCTCAAGGCACCTGGAATCCTGGAATCTTGATCTATCATGACTTTTTCCAGGTTTGCCTTTCCAAACAGAATGTTGCACTGGTATATGCAAGGCTGGCTTCCTGTGCAGTCACATAGGGCTACACACTCAGAAGGGCTCCCACTGGCTTAACGCACAGTTGTCACCATTTTGGAATTCTTACCAACTGTATCTCTGAATTTCTTATTTGTAAATGAAATCCAATGTAGCATGTGCATAAGCAGAGAAAATACAGACAAGATGCATGTAGATTATTCCTTGCCACCTATTCATATGTAGAGTTTATGATGCCCCATGAACACATAATTACAGTTTTTTTAATAAAAAAATTTGCCATTCTAATTGGTGTGCAGGGGACATTAAATAGCAAATAAAAACACCATGACAAGGAGAGAGACCATAGAAGAAAGGAAAAGCTTTATAATTTAGTAACTTTAAAGACATCTATTTTTCCCTGCTTTTTGAACAAGGGGTCTAATGTTTATATTTTGTACTGGGCCCCCAAAATTATTTAACTACCCCTGGTATATGTACCCAAGCCTAAGGGATTGTGAAGAAATGGTTGTTTTCAGAAGTTGTGAACTAAACTTGAATGTGCAAGCTTGGTTATTTGTATTTGTATTAGAGCCCTCTTGTGTGGGATATAGTAGGATGGCAGTCACGAGGAAGAGAAGGAGGCAGGCTATAAACTGACATCTGGGGCCTTAGGCCTTAGGCTGATACCCAGTCTTTTTCATTGCTGGGTATTTTATTTAATCATTTTTAGAATGTTTTAAACTTCCAAATATTTACACATATGATATGTGAGCTTCTATTTCTGCTCTTACCTCTGGCCTACAAATGTTTGGGATAGGATCAATGATGAGAGATGATGGTGGCATAAACTAGAGAAGGGAAGAAGAGTCTGGATATATTTCAAAAGTGAAACAACAGCATTTGTTGTAGGAATCAAATGTACACTGTCCAGCAAAAACAGGCGTCAATAAAGATATCAAGGATTTTAGACCAAGGCATGGAAGTATAGAGGTATATGTATGCACCAGTTTGTTTACAGGCATTTGGGTTGCTTCTAATTTTTGGTGACATGTATAAAGTTGCCGGAAATATTCATGTGCAAGATTTACATGTGTGTGTGAACAGAGATTTTTATTTCTCATGCATAAATAAAAAGGAGTGAGATTGTTGGGTTATATATATATATACGTTATACTTCTAACTTTACATGAAATTGCCAAATTTTTATAATAGCTGTATCATTTTATATTCCCACCAGCAAGAAGTAAGGGTTCTAGTTGTTCAACATTCTTTACAACTCTTGGTAATTTCACCTCTTTATTTAATTTTTTATTTTTTTGCCATTCTAGTAGGCACGAAGCTATACCTCATAATAATTTTAGTGTGTTTTCCTCTAATGACTAATGTAATTGAGTATATTTTATTTGCTTATTATCTGTCTATATATCATACTTGGTGAAATGTCTGCTGAAATATTTTCCTATCTTCTATTGCTTTTTTTTCTAATATTGAGCTTTATTTAAGAGTCTTTAATATATTTAGAATATAAATTCATTGTCAAATATGTGATTTTGAAACACATTCTCCTAATTTGTAGCTTGTCTTTTCATTTTCTTAAAGTAGTCTATCAAAGAGTAAACATTTTCAATTTTGATGAAGTCCAATTTATCAATTTGTCCATTTATGAACAGTGTTTTTGGTTTTGTATTAACATTGAGAACTGAAGATATTGTTAGGTAATAGTATATAAAGATTGCTGCAAAACTATAATACTGAATGGAATTACTTAGGAAATGAGCAGGAATAAAGGATAGGTCTGAGGACTGTTCTCTAGAATACTACAAAGTTTACAGGTGAGAGCTATCCAGCAAACAGATTAGGATGGAGCAGCCAGAGAGAGAGGAACATAACCAGGAGAATATGATGAAAGCCAATTATTGAAATTGTTTCAAAAAGAAAAGAATGGTCAGCTGTGTCACCTCTCACCAAAAGTCAAGTGAGTTGAAGCCTAAGAGCTGACATTAGAATAGCAATAAGGTAACCATTGGTGACGTTCAACAAAAGTAGGTTTGTGTAATGGTGGGGAAAAAAACCTCCTGATGGAGGGTTAATTCAAGGAGACAGTCAGGAGATGGCAGGAGTATAGTCAACATATTTGAAGATTCTTTTCCTCCTACGAAACTGAGCTAAATGCTTATGACAGAGATTGTAGTTTGGGTGGGATCAAGGTAATTATTTTTTTCTTTTAGTTTGAGATGGAAGGTATTACATTGTGCTTATATGCTGATGGGAATACCACAGTAGAAAAGGAGAAAGTTCATGATGTAGGAAAGAGAAAGGAAATATTGAAAAGGTTCTCCAAGAAAGGCAGCAGGTAATTAAGATCCATTCAGAAGTAGAAAGTTTGATTTTACAAATGAGGGGATCGGTTCATTTATTGAAATAGGAGGCGAGGCAGAGAGTGTGGTGATAGATCTGCACGCATATTGGAGGATTAACCGGTAGTATCATGTGGACATGTTCAGATTGTTTCTGATTTCTTTTGTTTTTCAGTAAAATAAGAAGCAAAGTATTGAATCAAATAATCTCCTTTTGCTGACTATTATTGTCATATTGCTAAGGATATAGACATGTAGACAAGTCCTTTCTTTTTGCTTTACTCTTTCTTGAAATCTTCAAACTGTTGAGTGTTTTGTTTTCAAATATTTAGCTGTTAAGAAAAGTGTCTATCATTTCTATGCACGGTATGAGTCCTAAAACATACCTGACGCTAGCTCACGGATTGCCTTTGTCCTAAATGTGCTTATTTAAAAGTAAAATAACTTAGTTTTCCCAGTCTCTCCTCACCCCTCTAGTAGCTTCATTGCATGGAACTCATCAGATTTACTCTCCCTGGTTATATAACTGTTCCAGTTCTACCAACAAAATTGACAGCTTGGGGGAGTCATAAGCAATAGGAAATAATGGTGTCTATCTTCAATACCATCACTCTGGACTAGTTCTGTCATTGTTTTGATGTTGTATTGTACAGAAATCAATCACTGCCACTAGGATACATGTAAACCAAATCTGGTATTTACAGATTAGTTTAACTGTCCCTCTATTCCCTAGACCACACCTCTTCAGTTGCGTTGGAACAGTAGTGACTAATACAGAGGTACAGTACTTCTTTTTACTCAGATATAACCAGGTTAAGAAAAACTTTTGTTTTATAATAATTTGTCAAAAAGACAAAAATGTAACTGTGAAAATAAGATAATAGTATTAAAGAACTTGAGACATTTACCATGTAAACTATTTGATAACTGCTTGAAATATTGTTGGTATTTAAATATTTGTTGAATAAAATGAGTTCATCTTACAGAAGATGAATTATTAGCTCAAAACCCCAAATTCTGAGCCCAAATTCTTATATATGAAAATTCTTTTTTTTTTTTTGCATTTGTTTTATCAAAGAGCATATTTTCATAATGAATCCTATGGAAGACACAAAAAATATAAATGATGTTTAAAAAAACCTACATTTCCTGGTTGATTGGGATTTGTTTTATGCTATGTTCCTGTCTTAAAAATCCACAAGTGTTAAAAATGTATTAAAAATCCTGATAAGACATTTAGGAAAGAAACTCATTTGACTTTGCTAAGTCCTGCTCAAATTTATTGGACTCTTAATTTTTCATGTAATATATATCCCAAAGAACAGGAGTTCCTTGGTACACACATTATAATTGCTGATCTACAATTGCAAACATTGCAGGAGCAGTTAAATATTTTAACATTAGGACTTTCTATCTTAACAGTATATCTTAATATTTAAGTGACCTAAAATGGAGGTAGAGAATTATCATTTAGACACAATCCATGGAATCAAAGTTATCTGTCTAAATTAGAGTTCTGTCCAAATATATAGCTAGGAAATAGGAAATATGAAAATTTTTGCTTTTAAGAAAGTGGTAGCAAGAGAAGAATCCTCAAAGGTCTAGTGGACTGAGCCTTATAGTTAAAAACAAAATGAAATAAAACAAAGGTTTTTGCCATTTGTCATGAAAATAGACAGAAATAACAAACTTATCAAATATAAAACATAAGGCATATGTTCTGAGAATACAGAGAAGATTTGTGGTGTTTTCATGATATACGGTGTCATTTGGCCCAACAGGGAACTGGCAGTAGAAGAAGGATCATCTCCCACCCTACCCCATAAAGTCTTCCTGAGGAACAGGGGATGTGTTTGTGCATCAACACAGTGTTCTCTTGCCCTTCTCTTGTTCTTCACTTTTAAGATCTTGATTTTTTGACCTCATGACAGATTAAATGCACTCATGAAATGAGTCTCTGACATACGTTGCGGAGCACATTAACCATTCCCAGGACACATACACATACTATACCATGATGTTCAAATGATAATAAGAAAGGGTTCCTTATGGAATAGAACTAACAGTAATCAAGGAATTTGGCATTCTGAAATTACAGGATCAAAATGAAAACGTGGATCACCTCTCTATGTTGAGTGGGTGGTGGGTACTTAAAGAGACAGAGATGAGAGAAAGTAAAGTCTCAGAGACAATGAACTTCCCATATTCAGAATGTTATCTGGACCTGAAGGGCCAAAATCTACTTTACATTAAATATTAACTATTATTCAATCTCAGATACAATCATAACCTAATAAAACTAAAGTCATCTGATACACAATCAAGAAATGGAGATTGTCCCAAGGCTTTTGAAGATCCTTTCTGATTCAAACTTTGAATTTTATTCAGATTGACACTGCATCTGGCATACGAGGGAGAATAATATTAAGGAAAAAAGAAATATTGACTTATGTCATCAGAAAAGTAATGTTCTAATCTATGTAAAAGTAATACAGAACATAATAAAGTTTGTTGAGTCGAAGTAGATTGTGATGAGCAAGAAAAATCTTGTAAGTTAACATCTGAAATCCCAGTATAGTTTTCAGATCAAATCCCTCTAATTACAGCATTCTTTTTGCAAAATTAGATGAATACATTCAATATACTTTTTGTAGTTACTATTTTTTACCTTTTTCTCTAGATAAAAAGATATATTGACAGGCACTACTGAAAACTGTAGGATCAGGAGAAAACCCAACTTTGCAACAGTGAGAGTCTTCTACAACGGAAGGTAGTGTCTTCAAACAGATGTTAGATCTCTCCTGGCTGTGAGAACTTCAAAGCTGAATAAACTCGCAAAGACTGGAATGTGGCATCAGCAAAGTCATTCAACTGTGAAGCATACTGTATATTTACTCACAAAATAGAGATTATATATCAGGCAATGCAGCACAAAACCTTGAAGGGCTTCATTATTGCTTTTGATTTTGCTGATTGCTTATTAACTGACTCTCTTCAGCCACCTGGTTGTTCTAAATGAAAAGAATCCACTTGTATTCTAAGTGATTATTGGCATAGTGATTGAAAGAGGGAATCATTCCAGGATGTTTAGTACGCCCTTGACCATGTGAGAAGCAACCAATAAAGAGGATATCTTGCTGAATAGAGCCCATTACACTTGATACATCTGCAAATAATTGCAAATTGAAAGATTGCAAACTAATACAATGACTACAAGGACATGCTAATGAAGCATTTCTTATATTTAACTTCTCAGTGGGCACAAATACAGAGACCATGCTGTAGTTATTTGACACCTGTCAAATTTCCTAGATTTAGATTTCCTTGAATCTCATTTAAAGTAATTTCAAGTCTAAGAGAATGCACGATTTACAAGTCAACAGAAAACAAAATTATTTTTACTGTAGTTAATACACCTAAACTGAAGCTAGCCTGCCTAATCTAAGACATTAAATAGTATTTCTGATAGACTATACCCTTTTAATATTTAAATGGTTTTCAAACAAAAGGTTGAATAATAGCCCAGAGGGATTTCTTAGATATCCTTATTCCAACAGTGCTGTTATTTCTCTAAAATGTGCTCTTGCCTTTTAGCTAAACATCTGCTTGTTGTTTAAGACTTCTCATGTCCACACCTGGCTTTTATCTATGAGAGAATTTAGTCAGACTATTACTGGGGCACTGTCAAGTCCATGTACCTCAACTCAAAATTCTTTCCATGACTTGCTTCCTGCCAACGGTTTTCATGCAGAGCGACAGGAAACAGAGACAAGCATTAATGTAGGAGTTTCATAATGTAGTTAATTACATGGTAATCTCCACATAGCCTATTTTTAATGGACCCACCCTCCTCGCAGGGAAACAGGCACTCTATTTATATGTAGGTCCTCAATTCTCTTTTCTAGGTCTATAGTCCTTGGTAATTGTTAAAAGTTAATAGTATCATTATAGAAAATTATCTCAATGAATCATCTCAATTCCAATAGGTCAGCTATGACTAGATGCCATTGCATTATCTACAAACGCAGACCTTAATGTTGCCAAGATGGCAGTCTTCCCAATAGAGCACTCTCTGCCCGCAAAGGAGCATGCCAAGTCATTGCCCAAATAGCCTTTCGCACATAACCTTTGCATTTAAGGTTTAGTCATCCTGTTTTCCAGTAAGAAATAGCCTTAATCATGAAAAAAAAAAAAGGAGATGTTTAAAAGAGGACAAATGAGTTTTAGTTCCTTCTTATTTTTGTTTTCCTCCATTGGAGAGGCTTGCAATTTTTAATAAATTGCCAAAGGTAGCACTTAAGTTTTAGTGTAAAGTAAAATCTTGAGAAATATGTAAGGTACGTTTTAACCATATATCTTTCAGAGAGATCAGCGTTTAAAATACAGATAGAATTCTAAAAGTATAGTAATTTTATAGGCTTGGGAGTAAAAGGCTATAAAAGAATGCCAAACTGCAGGTCTCAAAGTGTCATTGAAGTAAAATATGATGGATTATTCCTCTAAGGGTACTAGAATCTATATTCTTTTTTTACTGAATGCATATTCTCAAAGTCTGGCAACAGGCTTCCATAAGCTTATTTATTGTTCAAAGGTGATGCAGTTCATCTGAGAGCAAAAATTTTGCATCAGCCACCTTTAGCCACAAGAAATTTAACAGTTATTCTTCAGTTAAGTGACTGTACAAGTGTGAGGGTGATGGCCAGGAAACCAGATATTAGATAGTCTTCAAAGACTTATGCCAGTGTTGTAGCTGGTTTGTTAGGGGAAGTGTGGTAAGGCAATGTCTTAGTTTTCCTCCAGAGTTTCTCATTTCTAACTGGAGACTGTAATTGTAAGGCTAACTAGCATTTTTAATTTTATTTTTTCAAAGTTAGCATTAAACAAATGGTTGATCTTTCTTCTTTACCTTCAGTAAACACTACCTTAAAGCTACAGTGGGAGAACAATCAGTTGAACATGAGTGTTCTGCCAAAGTAATGGGTTGAGAAGGTAGGCTAAGAACTAACTGGCTTTGAAAGTCTTTTTCATATGGAAAAAAGGAGACAGGGGCTCCAAATACAGAAATTATAACTTTTCTAGCTAGGGAATGAACATTCAACCTGTTTTAATATGAAAATTTAACTGTGTTCTCTTTCTACCTTTAAATATCTGCATTGTTTAATCATCCATTCATTCATAAATTCAACAAATATTTATTGAGTGATGACTACATGACAGGAACTCTTCTAGGCACTGGGAATGAATTAGTGAACAGAGCAGACAGTGCTCTTGTCCTAACAGACCTTATAATTGAGGAGTTAATCTCATTCTAGGAGGGAAGCCTTCTCATACACATTACACTGCCAGTATGTATTGTATCATATCTCTCTCCTTTAGGAAGTGTTTGAAGATTCAGTACACTAAAAACTAAACACTGTTATCATTTGCTAATGTTTAGCACTTTGTTTTATGATGCATGTATTCTATTGTGAAAGAAAATGAGGGTAGGGTTTCTGAGGGTTCAAGGAAAAAAAGCTATGGTGGAACAATTTAAGAAACAAGAACACGTGAGAAAGAGTCTTAGCAGAATGGAGCCAAGGAAACCCGGGTCAATGGGAGGCTCCAGGGAATGACCTTGGCTCCAGGACATAACAGTGTTCACCTGCGTCCAGGACTTTCATCCTTTCATCTGAAAATGCTCGTGGAACCAGGCTTATAATACCCTGGCTTGTTTATACGCGTACATCTATTATTGGACAGAGCTGAGTAGAACAAATTTAAGGGCCCTAAATTGTAACATTGGTTAATAACACCCCCACTGTAATTTCAGTAAAGCAAAGCTGTTAAGCCGTGAAGTACAATTTTGGGCCCTGGCTCCTATCAGCTCAGCTGTGAGACATTTGGCAAATTACATCTCTTTTCTTAGTTTCCTCAACTGTAACATCTCCGTAAAAATATCTTACTAATAGGGTTGTTCATAAGAATAAAAGGGTCGCTATGTATACAGCGCTTACAATAACACCCATGCCATATTAAGATCCAGTATATGCATTATCTTCTTGCCTCCAACTATCTATATTGATAATAACATTGATTTCCAGAGGCTGAAGTTTTTGTTAGAATTCTTACCTTCATTATGCATTTCTTCGCTCCTCCACATCTCCTACACCAAATCCATCATTGAGATTTTAAGTCTTTTTAACATTTTTAGCTCCAAAACTGCTGATAACACATCAGCAGAATGAGCTATCCAGCAGTAAGTAGGAAGGATGACAGAAGAGATAAAATTATGATTGACCCATTCTCACAGATCAATGGGAACTCTGCAATGGTATTAATAGTATCTTCTTAAAATCTTTTGAGGAATATTTTCAAGTAAGGGCATCATTTTCAAAGTCCAATGGGTGATTGGACTTTGCTGGGTGATTCTGAGATGAAATTTCTGCATAATGTTTCATTATTAATACATATTTCAAGGAAAAGGACATCATTCTATGATATTTTTATGTATCAGGAACATTTCCCACCATACTATAAAATGAAACTCTTAATTGATGATAAGCAAATGATGCAGATGCTGTGTAAAATTACTTGCATTCTGTCATTTTAATTATGTACAATTAAAAGTAGAGGTCTAAAATGATAACATTTGAAACCTTTGGTATATCTCATTTTGGGGGCAGTAGTGGTGTTCATGTATATTGGCTTTGGAAGTTATGACTGGATGAATCTGCATGACTTTATGTGTTCAATGTTAGCAAAGGATTTGTGTTTACAAAGTTAATTGACATTTAATGATTTTATATTAAAGAAAATGCATCTCTCCATTCAATGTTTTAGTCAATCTCTTGACATAAATTGAGAAATGAAATTTGTTTTAAAAAGAAAAACAGCACCCAATTGGTTACTTATTGGTGATAATATATGATGAAAGCTGCAATAGTTGGAAAATATGTGTCCCCTCATTCGACTTATTTTCTCTATGAAGTTATTTTTTCTTTTTTAAAAATTAATTTAAATACCTCCTCCAGCCATGAGGAAGTAAGATGGTCTGCAATTATCTTCCTACTGTAAACAGTTGGACAAATGGACAAGATACATGAAACAAGAATTTCCAAATATTAGACAACAGGCAGAACAGGATTGTGATTTCTGAGAAGAAAGAAACTAAGGAGGAGAGTCCTAAAATCTCCTCAGCTTTCTGCTTATAAGCAATTTCTGGACCATAATGTAAGGAGGAGAACACAAATAAAACCAGGCACTTTTGATGGCTTGTGGATGGAGACAGGTAGATTTTTGCAGGTCAGAGTTTGCCAAGGGAGCACACAGAGAAAGAGCTCCAGGAATCTGTTAATATTTCCCTGGAGTCTCTGGCTGAATACCAGCATGCATATGCACAGGATGAAGATCCAGGAAGCCAGGGGAAAACAACTCAACAGGGCCTTGAATCGTCAAATTTCCCATGGCCATTATGAAGAGATTCTAGGATTTATAGTTTTAGATAAATTTGAAAATTATTTAGTCATTATTTTTTTCAATTTTATTTCTATTCCTCTTCTTTCTCACTTCCTACAATATCAAACACATATCTATAGACCTCTTGACATTGTCTCTTAGTTCACTGAGGCTGTGCATTTTTTGTTCTTTATTTTTAGTCTTTTTTCACTTTCTGCTTCACTTTGCGTAATTTTATTCATGTGTGAAATGTCAATTAAAAAGAAAAAACAATAAAAGCAAAACAGAAAGCAAAATAATAACATGGCAAGTCAAATGAGTATTTTCTTGGGTAATTTAAAGTGACAACAAAAATTATTAATATAAATTTAAGTATTAATTTTTAAAAACTATGTAATTGTCACAAAGGAAGCATAAAAAATGAGTTGGTATTTTTTTAACAACCATTCACAATTTTCAGTTGTATCAAGCTAGGTAACAATGGAGCACTTACTATATTCAGTGGCATCTGGCCACTAGTGAATAGAATTGAAAAAGAGAAAGAGGGAGAAGGGAAGAAGTAAGAAAATCAGATGGAAAGAAAAAAGAAGGAAGGAAGAAAGGAAGGAAGGAAGGGAGGGAGGGAGGAAAGAAGGAGGGAAGGAAGGAAATAGAAAGAAAAGGAAGGAAGAAGAAGGGAGAAACAAAGAAAAGAAGAAGGCAGAAAGAAAGGGAAAAGGAGGGCAGGAGGTTGGAAGGAAGTAGATGGGAGGAAAAACAAATCCTATCTTCACAGAGCTTTGAATTACAGAGTGGAGGCAGGGGGTAAATGAGAATATATGCATACACATTTTACAGTGTGCTGAAAGGAGATAGACTTTGGTGAGAGGATTGAAAAAGGACAGTTAACAGAATATGGAATTCTTTGCAGATATTGCATTTTTAAAGCTCTCTCTCCATCTCCCTCTTCATGTACACAGAAATATTTTTCTCAAAAAGCCTTTTAAACTGTTTAGTTTGGAAGCATAATATCCAGGATATATAAACACACATCATAAAATCTTTTGTGAATCCATGATGCTTTAAATAAAGTGTGTGTGTGTGATACACACACATACATGCACACTTTTACCATCTCAGTAGCAAGACAGAAACCCATCATTTTGACTCAATTTCTATACTATATTTGAATAAGCAGCAAAATCAATTAAGAAATATGATTCTTTGTCCAACAGATCTCCCAGGGCATCTTTGGATTTTCTCTATTCTGCTCTAGAGACTTATCACAAAAAGTGTACCCTACAGACCAGCAGCATCAGCAACAACTGGCATAGTAGGCTAAATAATAACATTCCCCAGAATCCATGAATAAATCACATTACATGGCAAAAGGGACTATGCAAGTGGGATTAAATTAAATTTCATCTATATAGATTTTTTTTTTTTTTTTGATGCTAACTGGACAAGAGAACAACTAAGTATTTTGAAATGGGAGCTTATCCTGGATTGTCTTGGCAGGCCCAGTTTAACCACAGGTTATCTTACAAAGAGAAGTGGGATGGTCAGAATCAGAAGAGAAACACACTTGACCACGGAAGCAGAGGTCGAGGGGACTGATGTAAGGCCATGAGCTAAGGAACACTAATAGCTTCTGGAAGTTGGCAAAGGCAAGGGGAGGGACTTACGAAAGTCCCCAGAAGGAACTCAAACCTATCAACATTTCGCTTTTAGTCCTCCAAGACTGATTTTGGACTTCTAACCTCCAGAATCCTAAAATAAAAATGTGCATTGTTTTAATCAACTAAGTTTGTGGGAATTCGCTATAGTAGCAGTAGGAAACTTCTGGGCCCACCTTGGAACTGTTTAAAACTGTTGTGTCTCAAGCCACACTCTAGACCTAATAAACAGGAATGTGCATTTTAACAAGATACATAGATACTTTATATATATGTATGAGAAGTACTGCTTAAGATTATGATTTTTTAAAACTTGGATCAAATGATTCACTTATTCGAACAAAAGACTCTTTTAATTATATTGACTAGTTTTCAGTGTATTAACTTTTGACATGACATGGTAAAACCACTTAAAATCAATGATAAATTTATTGATCCAAGTGTTTCATCTATTTGCATATCTAAAGCATTTATTTTGGCTGGGCGCGGTGGCTCACGCCTGTAATCCTAGCACTCTGGGAGGCCGAGGCGGGCGGATCGTCCTGAGCTCAGGAGTTCGAGACCAGCCTGAGCAAGAGCGAGACCCCGTCTCTACCAAAAATAGAAAGAAAATTAATTGGACAGCTAAAAATATATATATAGAAAAAATCAGCTGGGCATGGTGGCGCATGCCTG
>RJWJ010033651.1:0-17716 GCA_004363605.1 Indri indri | reverse complement strand
GGCCCAGGGATCACAAATCAAGCTTTTTAAGTGTCCTGTTCAAGCCCCATATTTTATGTGACAGAAGAGCCCATTGTGATGGCTTCTGTTGGAGCCTTGCCCAAGTACCTTTCACTAGGCAGGCACACCCATCTCCAAGTGGCTATGTCAGCTACTAACAACTCACCACTGCCTTTCTCTGGGAGGCCCCCTTGAGAAAGCAGGTGCTGCCTTGCCTAAGAGGTTATGCCTCTCACACGCCAGGTCAGCCAGTGGTCAATGACTGACTAACATGGGGTTCAAAAGGTGGGACTCCTTGCTTCAAAATGAGACAACTCTGGGATACAATGAATGCTGCAGAGCTCCATGGGGTCAGTTGGATTGGTCTCCAGCTGAGACGCCATCCTTGCTTGGCTCCCCACCCTGCCCAATCCTGCTTCCCTCACTTCCCCCTTCCTGAGAGCACCCACTCGATAAATCACTTGCACAAAGATCCCTGTCTCAGATTTTGTTTCTAGGAAATCCAGCCTAAGACGTAACCCACCATCCATGGAAGCAGGTCAGGCAGGAGAAACTCACAACACACTGACAGCTCTCTTTACAAACCTCTCCTAGTTTTTTATCTGGCCACAGTCACCCTTCCATGCCCTTCAGTGGCCTATAAGTGGTGAATGGCAAGGGTATCCAAATGGATTTTTACAGCCTCAATTTTTAAATCTAGCATAGGTGGGCTTACTTTGAAATATGGGAAATGTCAGCATCTATTTGCTTGGGGCCAGGAATGAAATAGTTCCCTTTGACTTCCTGATATTATATGAAGCACATACAAAATGGGAAGCATATGATAGGAGTCTGCTGAATGATAGCTATTATTTTTCTACAAAATAATGCATTGAGAATTCTGCTTTCTCCATGCTACATGTATGTAGCATGCTATATACTAGGCTCTGCGGTAAACATTATCTCATTCTTGCAGTGACTCTTCAGGGGGTCACAGTATTATTAATCCCCATTTTATTGATCCTCATTCATAAAGCTGAATCTCAGAAAACATTCAATGCCTGGGCTTACTTCCAAACCCAGGTTTGTGCCTAAATTTTTATCAAATCTTTTTCTCGCAATGCCAGTTTCCCACCCTGAAACTGCTCTCCCTTTTCCAATTTGTTGTTCCAATGACCTCAGTCAGCAATGATTCAAGCAACATGTTCTAGCTTCTTTCTTGTTGACACGTAAGTCTTGTTTTGTTTTTCCTTGGCATTCAGATCTGCGTGAGTTCTGAAGAAGAACAAGACGGCTTTATCAGAGTCCTCAGTGGAAAGAAGAGAGGCCTCATCCCTCTCGATGTCCTAGAAAACATCTGATTGCTGGCCCCACCTACTTTTGCAGTGGGCAAGCTTTGCTGCGATGCCAATGCCACCTGCCTCATCTCACACTGTGTTAACCCAGAGGAGCTGCTGCACTGACCCGGCCCCCAGGAAATAATGGGACAAGACTCAAGGGTCTGAGACTGTGGAGTAACAGCCACAAAACAGAGGGCCCACCACACAGCATCTCCAGGCTGGCCAAGGTGGAGACAAGGCTGAGTGGCCCTCAGAGCCAGGTGCCTGCCTGGCAGCAGCCATGGCAGGGCTATAAACCACAGTGGTCCCCCAGGACCCAGCTCCTTCCCTGTCCGTGTGGTGTAAGTTAACCCGCTGGACTGTGTAGTAGGTTGTGGAGTAGCCCCGATGCAAGGTTCAGATCCATGTAGCCAAGTGTTTTTCTGGTTCCAGACCTTCAACCCCAGTACCAGCCAATCAGCATGATCACATTTCAGACCCCAACCAGTCCCTCTGCAGAGCATCAGGGAGGCCTGCTTTCTAGCCCCCCATATTCCAGTGCTCCCCGGCACGATGCCCCCACTTTCTGACTGTGCAGTCCAGAGTGGCTGGCTTATTCTTTCTTTCCCTTCAGTCCTCTGAGTAAATCATGCTGATGTGCATTAGACGTGAGGGCTACATCGACATGGCACCAGCTGCAAAGACCTGGCCTGCCCAAAGACTGCTGACAGGGAGCCCTTCCTGCTGCTGCAGTTATTGGCAGAGGTGACAGAGCAGATAGGAAGCATAGATATGGGGGAGGACAGAAGGGATAAGGTGGAGCAAAGACCCCTTATTTATTGAAGATTATACAGCCCTTTCAGTTATGAAGTCCTTTCTTGAAGGAGATGGAGCTGGGGAAGAGAATGTGGCCAAAGGCCATTTTCATTTTACATGCTCTGTATTAGGGGCAGTATTTTTCCTCATGCCATCCTATAGGACTTCATTTTGGAGGTTGAACCCACCTTGCAGGGAACCAGAAACATGGAAGGGAACCAACAACAGCATCTTAGAAGAAATGCAGCCAAATTGGAATCCGTTCTTCTTTAGGACAACATATTATATAAACCCTAGGAGATGTAAAATGGAAAAGAATCCTTAATGTTTTATCCCTCTGAAAAGCAGAGGAACGTGGGGCCTATTTAGCATCATCTAGGGGAATCTCTTGTTACTCTGCACTTGTACTAATGTTTACAAGAATGCAATATACTGTGATGCCTTCCTCCTCGAGCCTCCTCCTAGCATTCAAACTTGCATCCTACTAGACATTAATATGATTAAACTTCAATTCACAATGATGTTGGAATCAATGTCAGTTTGATATATTTTGTTACCGAGCAATAAAATCATTGGAACAATGGTTTTTAAAAGACTTAAGTGGATGCATCCAGTGCATGTAAGCATTATTTCCCAAACCAAAGCATCGTTAGTCTCCATTTATTTATTTTCTTACTGCTCAGCATGAAGTGGGGAGCTGAGAGGGGATGGCTGCTGGCTTCACAGAAGTTTGGATGCCTTATTCTCATTTCCAAGCCAGCATCCAGAATTTCCTCCCTCTCTGATGCAACATGCAAAACCAGGTGTACAAAGTCAAGATGCATTCTTTGAGAGCTAGGGTGGATAATATAATGGCCTTTCTGTGTAATTGGATGCCATGTGCAAACACTCTTTCCCTCTAATTCAATATTCCATTTAATAAAGACAACATAGTGGCTGGAAGGAGCATAGAAACATGTGTCCTGATGTCTTCTTTCTGTTGCAATATCCACCGAAGTTTTTCGATATAGTAGTGTCATATCATATGCACATTTAATTTGCTTTAAAAAAATTAGTTTGCCTTTTGAAGTTGAGAAGAAGAAGGCTAGGGTAGCCATCCTTCTATTTCTCCCAATGACCCCTGCCTTCTCATATTCTTGCCTTTGTGTATTCTCCTCCCACATTAAATCAGGGTTGGTCTTATGTGACCAACAGAAGACAGCAGAAGTGATACTACATGGGTCTTAGTCCACTTTCTGTTGCTAAAAGAGAATACCTGAGCCTGGATAATTTATAAGGAAAAGAGGTTTATTTGACTTACAATTCTAAAGAGTAGGAAGTCCAAGAAACGTGGTGCTGGCATCTGCTCAGGCTCTGGTAATGGTCACATGCTCTGTCATAACATGGCAGAGAAGTGGAAGAGAAAGCAGGTGTGTGCAGAGAGAGAGAGAGAAAGAAAGAGAGACAGAGACAGAGACCAACACAGGAGCAGCCTTAATTTTTAACAACCACTCTCATAGTAACTAATCTAGTCCTGTGAGAGCTAAAACTCACTCACACCCACAAGAAAGCATTATTCTACTCAGGAGAAATCCCTTGCCATGACCCAAACACCTCTCATTAGGCCCGACCCCCCAGCGCCCCACGACAGCAATCAAATTTCAGTTTGACTTTCAGAAGGGACAAATCATATTCAAACCAGAGCAATGACATCTGAGGCTAGGTCAAAAAAGTCCTTGCAGCTTCTTCCTTGATCTCTTAGAACACTCACTGTTGGAACCCTGAGATACCA
The DNA here is from genome assembly GCA_004363605.1 of Indri indri. Lineage (NCBI taxonomy): Eukaryota > Metazoa > Chordata > Mammalia > Primates > Indriidae > Indri > Indri indri. The sequence continues at coordinate 13,831 of RJWJ010033651.1, read as the reverse complement.
CAAGAATTTTATCTACTCCAAGCCCACTATGAAGGAGAGACCCAGTGGAAAGACCACACATTTCAGCAGCTGAGGTTACACACATCACAGAGCAGAGATTAATCGTCCCTGCTGAGCCCAAGTTACAGATCTATGAGCAAGAGAACTACGTGGAGATTTTTAAGGCACTAAGTTTTGGAGTGATTTGTTATATAGAAACAAGGATAGCTATGACCTACCAAAGTCTTAAAAGTTTCTGAGACTCAGAAAATGGATAGGAGAAGGACCACAATTTTTGAATGGAGATGAGATGAAGACAGACTCTGATGAGGAGACAGGGAAAAAGGGGAAAGTGTTCACATGAAGAATAAAAAGGGAGTTGAGGGGATATTCTGCATAGTGTAAGCAAACAGCCTTGTGCCCCTCACCTCCTACCCCTGCTTCGAGCTAAGGTATGATACATATCTAGCTAAACCAGGAAAGCTGTGCCCTATACTTCACTACCAATGCTGTAGGACTTCAATTCTATTAATATCGTGGTAAATTTGAAAAACTGATTGAACCTTCTTCAGGGCTCCAGAAGGTAAAAAATAGAACTTCCTTTACCTCTATCACTAGCAGACATCTACAGCAGCCTTAATGTGGGCAGTGGGACTGCAAGGAGAACCCACGTATAGATGTCCAGATGGCTACTGGTAGGATTCATTTCAAAGACCACCTCTCCTCTCCCCAACCATACACCAAACACACAGACGCTCTCTCGTGTGCTCTCTCTCTCTCTCTCTCTCTCTCTCTCTCTCTCTTTTTCTCTCTCTTATCAAGAAAAAGAGTTCAGCATCTCAGTTGCATATTTAAAGCAAGTGGTGGAGTAACATGGTAAAAGCTGATTAGAGTTAGTCCTCTTTGCTATTAAAGGGAGAAAAATAAAATCAGTGGGAAGATCAAAACACATGTAAATAGTTTGGTGCCAAGTACAGCTAAAAGGCAAAAAAGGACCCCTGAAGTCCAAATGCTGGGCCAGGTAACTTGCTACTCCAAGTAGAAGAGAGCCAAGAAGGAATCCCACTGGCCAGCCTCAGCCTAGAGCCAGACCCATGCAGAAACGCAGTTGTGAAAAAGTATCCTGTGCTCAAATAGAAGCTTAGATTTAAATAAAGTGAATCTGACTTACTTACTCAGGACTTCTCAGAGCCTTTAATTTGCTAATTCTCATGATGAATATGAAAAAGGGGATTTAAAACTGTGAAATACCTAGTAGCTTCACCTGGAACAACATCCTAAGGAACATAGTTTGGAAGATTCTGCAACAGAGAGTTCTCATATAACATAGGATTACCTAATAACCTCAGTTTCCCTAATATTCCCCCTCTTCCTACATCTCACTGAGATACCTATGAAGTATTGAAAAGAACCAAAGCACACAACCGTAGTAATAAGTAAGGCTGAAGACAATCTACTCCGTTATCTGAGTCTATAAGAGAGAGGAGAAAGTGGGAACCTCTATACCCCAGGGGTAAAAAACTCAGGAGGAAGAGTAGCTGTATCATGCAGATAGCTTTAGCAAACAGACCAGCAGGGAGTAGGCTGTATCAATCTGAGAATAAAAGAAAGTTCAGTATTGCCCAAAATAGCATCCCCAGGAAACTGAGTGAGCAGGTGTGCTCCACAGATTTATCACAAAACAAAAACTCTTAAAAATAACTCGGACAGAATATTAAAACCAGTTTAATGACATCCTGTAACTGTCTTCTAGATTTTGTTCAGTTGCCATTCATTTGTGTGTTTTGTACAACACCTGGTGTTTTGACCTTTGAATGTGTTTTTCTTAGCTTCCTATAAGGAATTTTAAATAGTCTTCAATCTTCTTGTGGGTAATACAAACTTTTACCTATACCTTGAAATTTTAACAAGATGATAGTAATTTATTTTAATAGTTCCCTTTTAAAATTGAAAAGATGGCAGCTTTTATTTTTATCATCTCATTGTCAAGCTTAAACAGCATATCTTCATGGAAGTCAGAACCTACTAAAGTCCTGAAAATACTCACTGGAAAAGTGCAAGAACAATGGTTGATCATCTTTAATACTCCTCCACTGATGTCATTCACTCAGGTTCTCAGGTTACTCACCTGATTCCATATTTTTCTATGCGTGGAAAATGTTTTCTTTGTCTGTCTTATTTTACCAGCTTCTTGAAAATTATGTGCTTAGTTCATTTACTTTTATTCTTTATTCAGGTAAGAAAAAAAAAAAATCGACCAAGGTTATGAATTTTCCTCTGAAGTCAGCTTTGACCATATTAAATAGCTATTTCCATTTCCATTTATTTCTAAATAATCTGTAATTATGGTTTGATTTTCTCTTTGATTTTTTATTTTGTGTGTGTGCACATGTGTGCAATTAAACCATAGTGCATTGTGGTCAGAAAATATAGTTGCTATATTTTCTCCTTTAAGAAATTAGTTGACATTTTATTTTGTGCTCTAAGGTGTGATTAATCTTAATAAATGTTCAACGATATTGGGGAAAAAGCTATGTCTGCAGTATAGAATCCGATATGTTATCTATTAAATAAATCCTTATTTAGGTTAATCTATAATCTCATTTATTTTTGCTCTGTCAAAAACAAGGGCAAGCAACAGTGGGGCTGTAATGAGAGACACCTTGCAAGGTCCTCCAAACACTTCCTTAGAGCCAACCTTGGAGGGAGGAATGGCAGCCAGGGCTTCCCACCACAGCCTCCCCTTCTACAGTTAGGATGAACCACTTAGGTTATTTCCTGAGTAAACATTCTCTTTAACTCCCTGGAGAAAACTGTAAATGAACCACTTTTAAGTGAAGAGGTTCTGAAGATATTCTTAGAAAACTTCAATATTGAAGAATTTAGGTCAGCGAATTTTGACAGATAGAAATATTACAAGGAAACTTAACAATCACTGTTGAAAAGCTAAGAATTGTTCTAAGAAACTCAAAGGGACTTTTGGGTCCTAGTTATAAGGCATTGGATTTTTTTTCTTTCCTTCATGTTAGATGTTCACAAAATGAAAAACTGAAATACATCTCTGACTGAAGTGATAATCCTAGAAGAACATAGCCAAAGAACACATTTCTACAGTAGGTTTGGTGTAAACAATCTTTTACCCTCATAAGAACACTTGTCGGGTGGTAAGAATTCCTTTATTCCTGACAAAAATCCTGAGAGCTGAGTCTTATTGTCCCCATTTTACCGATAGAGGAACTGAGACTCAGAAAAATTAGGTCGCTTCCCCAAGGTCACGTAACTGATAAAATGCAGAACTAGGTTTTGAACCTCTAACAGCATCTCTAGTGCTCCTAAGTGGCTGGCTACTGGGAGGGTTTTTATTGCAAAGTTAAATGTTAGAGCAGGCAGCAGTTATTATAAGGGCTATGTCTCACTACGTAGCCTGTTGTAATTATTTCCATGATAATAGTAATACTTTCAAGTTAATGGATTTACAGATGACTGCAGTAAAAAGCATATAATGTTAAAGAGATGTTGCCAGAAGAGTTTGCATTACACTCATGAATTCCCCAGGATCCATGGGACACACCCCTGGCCTTGAGCCTTGCAGACTAAAAATCTCACATGTCAGTGCACTGAGGAGAACTCCATTTCTCAAATTTGGACTTACTTTCACCACCTCAAAAAGCCCATAATAGTAGTAATTTATGGATTGACACTGAAAATAATATAGTCACTATGTTGATGGGCAAACTTTACTGTCATACCCTACTTGGTCTTCCTAAAGGCAACTGCATGAAATTTTCCTTGTACTTGGAAGGATGCTCGGTGACTATGAAGTTAGAGGTGTGTTTTATGGGCATTCCATTGACATGGCCTGAGAGAGCCACAAACACAATAGAAATGGCCTTGACAATGGGACCCACCATATTGAATATCTATTGGACAAAACTCCCTCTCCCCCTCTAGTGCTTAAATGGTCAATGCTCACTTTTGCACTGCTGACTCCACTTTGTCTATGCCTTCATAGCTGACTACTTCCCTCCTCAGAGGCACATTTCTTACTTTCATGTAAGTCTTACTCTAGACAGGGAATGTCTCTTTTCAAAGTGAGCTTCATTCTCTCTGATTTGATCTACTTTGTACCGATTGCACAGTTTAACTTTTAGAAGGCAGGTATGACCTCATCACTAAGTTCTCAAAGATTGGGTCTTTGGGTAGAGATCATATGACAGCTTCAGTGTGTACCACCTATGGGACTAGCAAGGCTGAAAAATCACAAAATGAACTAATGACACATACTCATACCTAAGAGTATCTAAATCTGCACATGGTAAGTTATAAACTGCTGGTTTCAAGACAGATTTTTCTTTGGTCATTATCATGTGCTATGGTTTACATATGTCTTCCAAAGTTCATATATTGGAAACTTGAACCCCAATTTAGTGGTATTGGGAGGCAGACCTAATGGGAAGTGTTTGGGTCATGGGGTCTCTGCCCTCATGGATGGATTAATGCCATTATTTTAGGAGTAGGTTCATCCTCTGCCTTGCCCTCTCTTTGCCCTTTTGCCTTCCACCATGTGATGATGCAGCAAGAAGTTCCTTATCAGATTCTGGGACCTTGATATTGAACTTCCCAGCCTCCAGAACTGTGAGCCAATAAATTTCTGCTCATTATAAATTAGCCAGTCTGTGGTATTCTGTTATACCAGCACAAAATGAACTAAGAAACAATGGTTGTTATTTTTGAAGTGAAATCAACAAGTATTTGTTGCAGTCTCTTGGGATAGACTGGAATCATACAAGCAATACTGAAAATGTGCAATTAGTGCTATAATAGAGAAAGTTGGTGAACCATGAGAGCATGCTAGAACTTTGCTGGTTCTATTAGGAACAGGGTCTACAAAAGTTCAAAGCTCTCATGCTATGAAGTGTCTCACTTTCTGAAAGGGCAATTTTAGATTGGAAATGGTAAGGCGGCTTTTTAGCTCTTTCTTTTTATAATTTCACAACACTTGAAGCACTATAGTTTCACCAGAATTTAGGGATGATAAAGGAGGAGTAGAGTTAGATTTTGAGAAAGTAAGACAATTTTTTTGAGCTTTTTAGAACAAAAGCTTCCAATAATGTACTCCCTTCATGTTGGAGTGTTGAGTATTTGAACAATATTAGCAATATCAGAAGAATATTGGGTGGGGGATAGAGGAGCTAGTGAGGAAGAGGGGATGGAGTCGGTTGGGAGAATGGTGAGGGCCACAGAAGGAAGAATCTGCTTACTTCTTTATGCCACATCTCATTCTAAGAAGGGTTTAGGTTCATATCTAATCTCTAGAGAAATGACCCAAGGAAAATGATGTAACCAGGTAAACCCCTTTCCTTCCCACATCAATCCTGATGTTTAGGACCCCAGAAAACAATTATTCAGAGAATAATAAGGGTTAAAACATCATCAAAATAAAAATAAATTTACAGGCTTCTTCACAACCAGGGGAATGAAGGTTTAAAACCATCACAAGCATCCTGTGATTTGGGCCAGATTCCTGTCACTCCCATGATGGTCCTCACGAGAGCGTTCCTGCTATAGAGAGATCCCAAACATGCAACTGCTCAGCCCTAGTGCTGCCAACGTTGCTTTTCCCCCTTTTAATCACAAGGCAGGGGTGGAGGGGAGTTAAAACTTTAAATACTAAGAAATTAGTTTATGACTCTTGCAGACATGTGATATTAAAACCATAAAATTCAATGTGATAAAACAGTGTAAGGAAAATCTTATTGAGCCAGTGCTGGAAATAAATCTACGGGCTTTGGGGACCAAGAAACATTTATTGCACTCACAGGAGAATCAGCCATCATGCACTCCATGGAAAGAGAAGTAGGACAAGGAGGGTCCAAGGACTCAGCAAGGAAGGGAAGTAGCAAGAAGCAGAGCTGGACTCAGATGAGGTTCCAGACAGGGCAAGGCGGTAGGGACGGGGCGTGGAGGAACAGCACCGGGCACTACAGAATCACTAGCGATGCAGCAAAACTAAGCAGGCTGCACAGCTGCAGTCTGTGTCTGCTGAAGGCAGAAACACTTTAAGAGCTCCTCGTTTGGAATGTGAGATCCTCAACAGACCAACTGAAGTAACAACAGATTGATGCTAACCTGACTTCCAGGAAGGGTGGGCCCTGTTACCTGCAGGGCTTTAGTTTTGCTGAGGAGCTTACAAGGTGGACCGCAGCTGAGTTTCCTTGAACCCTTGAAGCTCCTTGCACCTTAGCCCTCTGAAGCCTTTTTAGGGCTTCTGACCTCCACAACTGTAAGATAATAAACCTGCATTGTTTAAGCCACTAAGTTTGCAGTCCTTTGTTACAGCACCAAGAGGAAACGTACAACATCACAGTGCCACTTGGGAGGGTGGAGAGATGAAGGGAAAAATTTAACCAAACCCCATTGTTGTGTCCTAAGAATATTGCCAAGGATAATCAAAGTCTGCAAAAACAGATTAAAAATTTAAAAAGAGCTCCTAAAACTCAGAAAAAGCCAACCAAAGAGAATAGGGGGAAAAAAAAAAAAACAGTATCATGGTACTAATGTGTAACCAGAGTAGGAAAGTTATCATTTCCTTCCCCAAGCTAACCTCTAAGGTGAGAAAAGTGGGAAAAGATTCCTCAATTTGGTCAGAAGGACTGCATCCAAGGGCACACTGTCCCGCACCTGTACCCAGCACGGAGGATGCCGCTGCAGTCCATGTTCCAATCAGAAGGCAGAGAATTCTGGGGTGTGCGTGTGCATGCACACACACACATACACATAGCATGCTCACACACACTCTTGGATGGATTTATACTGGACCCTGATAAAGATTTAAGTAGTTATTTGTTCTTTGATTCAGTTGACTGGTTTCAAAGCTAGTTTCTACCCATTTTTTACAAAGAAGCAGAGTCTTGTCTAAGCTTCTGGAAGGTGCCTCCCAGGGCCTTCGCCTCCTATAGTTCTCTTTAACCCTCTCTTCCTCTACTGTCCCTGTCACCACCCCCACCAGTGACTATCCTTCCACTCAGAAATAATCCAGCCTCCTTCAGGAAGTAACACATTTCTTGCACCTTGTAAATTTCATAGCTTCAGGAGATGAATGTAAAAATTTTTAAAAATCCTTCTTCCAATTGCTATTTCTGTCAGAGGGGAAGGGTGATTTTCTGGACTCAGTGAGCTCTGGCTTTGTGTGACAAGGGATAGCAAAAGCAGAGTCAAAGGTGAGTTCTGGACTGAGGATAAGGAGATGGTTTGATATTAGCATTTCCACCCTGGGCTGCAATTTGTTTCTCACATATACTTTATATTTCGGGGCAGATCAGTCATTACCAGCAATGGGAACTGATAAGGCGTGGGAGAAAGAGGTGTCTAAGGAAGAGAAGCTTGTGAGAAACAAGGAGACTATAACGTGCTTGGGGTGATAAAGGTAGGTGAAGAGACCCAGGAAGTTTATGGGACATAATGGAGTACGGATGAAATGAATATTCTGTAGGGGTTCCAACAGGGGTTGGGGCGAAAACAGAGTTGGTACTGGGAGAGCTGAAACAGAAGAGAAGACACTCTTAGGATAGGAACAAGAGAGGAGCAGGCTAGAAATGAGGGAGGCCGGTGACTGAGTAGCAGAGTCTATAGCCATATAGGGCAACAGCAGGGGACCCACGGCAACACAGCAAGGTCGGCCAGCCTGCTTGGCAGCATCCTGTGTGCTCACAGCTCCTCTACCGTTGCAAAGCCTTTTTTGGTGGTGGTTCTTCCTCAGAGCCAACCTCGGTGCCAGAATCATCATCCTAAAGTATCACTTTGATCCTGTTGCCGCCCTGCTCAAGACCTGCAGGGGTTGGTTCCCCAAGGGCTACGGAAGCAAGCCCAGCCCTGCAGTGGAGTCTTCCCCAGAGGCCCCAGACCACACTCGGCTCCTCTGAACCTGCACAGCCCTACCCAGAACTGCTCAAAATGGGCATCCATCACTTCATGTTTGACTGGTGATGATTTTAAAAATTTGTTTCCGTGAACAGACTCTAAACTCCTTGAGGGCAGAATACGAGGCTTCATGGCCTTGGAGAAAGAAATCAAGGAAAACTGTTTTTGTGATAAGTTCAGAGTACCACGGAGTATTGACATCATCAGAAAACTCCCCAGCCCCGTCTGCCATGACTAGCACACTCCCCTACCCCTTAGCACGTCCAGGTCATGGTACTAGAGACCATGACCTCTGCCTATAGGAAGTTAAATCAGTCAACAAAGCCCACCAAGACAGGGATCAAATTCAAGAGTTGGACTAGAGATTTGATTATGTCCTGTTCCTTGGCAGGGAACTGCCTCTCCAGCCCCAGTCACAGGGCTGGGTGTGATGTTGCAGATCCATTGCCACCTCTGGGAAAGCAGCTTAAAGAGCACTTGCTGACAGGGCTGCCCCGCAAGGCCCCTTTGTGCACCTGCCGCCTCCAAGCTCTATTGCTTTCAGAGATAGCACAGGTCATGTGGGGACTGGGGAAAAAGAATAGGAATTATTTGCATTTTATGATTTTAAGTCTCAAATTATGAGTGATGTTAAAAGTAAAGTGTATTGTATAAATCTGTGTCTTAGACTGACTGCAAGACTTGTGCTGGCGCCCAGAAGGAGGGACTGAAAGCCTTTCACCTGGAGGTTCGCACAGTTGCAGTGCATTGATTAAGGATGGGTGTGAGCTGTGCACTCAGACTGGGCGGATCCTAGTCTGGTTCCATGCTCACCAGCTGTGCAAGCTTACAGTCCATTTCCTCAGCTATAAAACAGATATCAAATAATGCCCATCTCATGGGGTTGTTCAGAGAATTAAATAGCAACATCTTAGCATATGTTATGGTACATAGTAAGTACTCAGTAAAACATACCTATAAATGTGCATCCTGCATGTGCAGAAAATAACCTCTCTGAACCTACTACTCATTATAACTGCTTGCTCCCTAGCTCTCGGTGTCCCATCAGGACTCCTTACCTCATTCTGCTTATAGACTCGGCGCTTTCTTGTCCCTCTGTCTTACTAGATTAGAAGCAATTTAAGAGGAGGAACTGATCTTTTTCATAGTTTCAGCAACACACATTTGTGGAATGTATAGCTCAATTTCTATTTTCCTTGCACCTAGCAGAGTTCCCTATATGTAGTGAATGTCCAATAACTGGGGTTTTTTTAAATTAAATTGAGTATGTCTCCAAAACCCAGGTGCCAGCTAGTGACTTTTCAGTCCTTGAAATCTAGAGAGGATTACTTGGGAGTCTCAAGTTCAAAGCCTGGAAAAGTCTAAAGCCTCCATCACAACTTCTAGAAATCCCCAGAGACTCCGGTTCTCCTGGACGCCCTTTGCCTCCCTGTTCTTATGTCCTTGCAAGCTGTTTCTGAGCTGCACTACCCCAAGCCAGAGGTAACGTTCCGTTTTCTCACCACTGTTTACAAGAAATCCGCTCCCTTAAATCAAGGGCTGAGTTTAATAAACTCGACTTGCTGACGTCAGCAAAGAGGCCCAGGAGTCCCAGCCCACTGCCTTTACCACCTCACTGTGCCCTCCCTGCTCCTCTCTGCCTCCTCCCACCTTGCCCCCAGCAACTCCAAATTCCTCTCATTCTTTAAGCAAAGTATTTGTTTCCAGCTACCCCCTTCACTTTGCACATCCAAACACACCAAAGTGCTCAACAGGACTAGGGGGCTTCCTTGTGACAAGACCTACTTTCTGTCGAAGAACATAGATGACAGTGAAAATTATAAATTATACAAATAACATCTTTGGTTACCAAGAAAAGCCTCCATTTAGAACAGTGAATTAGAGGAGCTCCAAGGGTTTCTCCCCTCGAGGCCCTTGCTCTGGTTCCTGCCCTGGGGACACATCTCCAACCTCAGCATCTCAGGACATTTCACACATTCTCACGGTGAGCCAGCTGGAATTTCCCTACACCACATGCATCCTGTCTCTTTTTGACACCTACTTCTGAAAGTGTCACAATGGCAACTCAGTAACTGTTAGCATGAGTACAATGCACACTTATTTTTTTATTAACGTCTTCCCTTCATACTGAACATAAAATGATTTTGTTAGATTCCTGATTTGAGGTTTGGATAATTATAGCAAATAGATTATTTTTGGAAAGTCACTTTTCCAACATATCAACGACAAGAAACAATGAGGGATTTGGGGGATTGTTCAGTCTTGGAGAAATAGAAATCATATCCCCGATCAAACAGCAAAAACAGAATGACCTAAATCCTGAAAACAGAATGATTTTATTGCACAAGTAAGTGGTTTTTTAATAATGCCTCTGGTTTCTCCTTAATATTTGTATTCTTCAGGTTCTTGGAGCTTCCCAGCACTGAATGCATTTGGCCTGCCCTTCACACGAATTCAGCTGTTATTGGTTCCCACTAAACACTCTTTCTTCCAAAGAATATAATGTTTTGTAAGTATGCAAGAACAATAACAACATTATTTGCATACTATGAATGTAATTCTGTGCTCTAAAATATAATAGCAATAGTCCTTAAAAGCTTATTTTATCTTTTTTTGCTTATCCTGCTAAATAATATAGCTGTTGACCTATCAAACTACTAATGTTTGATAATATAGTGGGAAGAGCATGGATTTTTTTTTTTAATATAAGCAACCTTGGTTCAAATCCTAATTAATTCCTTACTAGCTGGTGGCCTTGGACAAATTGCTTAACCTTTCTGATTCCCAGAGATAATAATACCTACCTGGAAGGATTGTTAAGTGAATTAAGGGAGATATTTATATGAAAGGGTATAGTGTAGGGACCAGCAAACAGAAGGCTCACATTTGTTTACTATTGTCCCCCAAGAATGGTATTATCCCATAAGAGGCTATTGCACTATTATAATCTCTTAACTAAAAGAATTCCACTCCCACATGGTAAACATTTTCAGAATATCCTTATTCAGTTTGTGAATAGTTAACCATCATAGCACATGTTGAACCCCTCCAGTTCTCCACTTAACTTGTCTGGATGCAAGTGTAAAACAGAGTGAACCACGGATTGTCCCACGCCTCTGTTGACTGACCGCCACCTCCTTCAAGAGCTATGGCCCAAATTCTTTATGCTTATATGGTCCCTATGTCTGAAATGCTCAAAGCATTTTTCCAGAGATTAAATCAGGGCTTTCATATGACCCTGGTTAATAAATGTCAAGTCTTCAATGTGAAACCTCAGAATATCCTTTTGAGGAAGGTGGCTGACAACCTTATCTTCCATACAAATAAACTGAGGCAGGGAGGGGATAAATCACAGGACTTGTTATGCTTGTTATGGATTCTTTATTCCTTACGAGTACACTTTCAGTTTATATACGAAGACCAGTGTTTTGTGGGAGTGCACACAGGGTCAGCAGGAATCCCCAGAGAGCATGGCTGTGGTTTCTTGGAGAAGGCAGCCCACCAGTCTCCTAAAATGACTGGGCGTATTACGGAACTTGGATGGGGGTGGGTGTCGGGACAGGGGTTGCCTTAACTGGGTAAAGAGTCTGAGTCAGTGAGGTTAGGACAAGCGGATAAGCCAGAACTCCAAAGGTGCGTGGTTGTGATACCTGTCATGGGAAACACAAAGTTCCTGTTTTGAACCAAGTTCGAGTGGCTACAGTCAGCCTCTTAGGAGGAAAGAACAGGTTGAGAGGGAGCTAAGAAGGAGGGCCTTTGTGCATAGGGAGGAGTAGAGTGCTCTGATCGGCAGCTACAAGAGTACAGAGGGCCAACCTGCCAGCTTGAGACAGTGTTGGCAACCATGACAGGAAGCAGCAGAAAGATTTGCACCTCACAGTTACCACCTCCAACCCAAACACACACACACACACACACACCTCCAGTGGACCCTCGGGGACCATCACCCTCCTTCCTGTTGCTGGGGTTTTCCCAGACCAGAGAGCCTCTGCCTCTTTCTTTTCATAATTCAGCAATGCCGATAGTTAACTTTTCTTATCACTCATTATGCGCCCAGTTTTTAACATGTAGGTCGTGGACTTGTAGGCTTTACAGTGTGACAGCATAGCTAAGCTGGAATGACATGTCCCAAAATTCCTGTCCCTGAGTGGTTCCACGTCAGCGAAGGTCACAAGAGAAATCTTACATAAGATTTGAAAAAGTAGAAATGAAGCCATAGCGGTATTTTTTATGCTCTGAAGGTCAGCGGGAGGCACTCACATCACTGCCACTTCTCCAACTCCTGCTCTATCTCCTCCTTCAGCTTCTCCACGTGTGTACGTGGCGTCTTGGTGAAGGGCACCAGCTTCTCCTGCATGTCAGTCATGGCACTGAGTTTGCAGGTGGTGAGAGACAGACATAGGTTCCAATTCATCCTCGTGGGCTCCAGTTTGTCTTTGTGTTCGTTCACAAGGGCTTTCCCATCCAGCTGCCTGCCTGGCTCCCCCAGGGCTACTTTAGGCTCAACACCAGGTGAAGAGATATGTAGTCCAGCATAGACTCCTCCACCAGTTTCTACAACTGCAGGGTCAAATCCTTACAATAAATTTTGTTACCTTTATTACTTAGAGTACTTCTGCTTCTCTGACAGAACCCCAAGTGATACACATGTGCTGTCTCATTTAATCCTCACAATAGTCCTAGAAGGTAGGCACGATTATTAGCCCCGTCTCACAGGTGAAGGACTTGAGAAACAAGGAGATTGTCCTATGTCAATTAGCTAGCATGGGATGAAGCTGGGATTTGAATCTAGGCAGTCAGATTCCAGAGCCTGAGTTTCAGCTCTTTACTGATTTCGTTCTTAGTTCCATGCAGTCTGGCTTCTGTTCTCACCACTTTTTTTTCTGAAGAAAAGAGTATTACCATTCTAGGACACAAAGCATGTCTCAAAAAATTTAAAAAAATAGAAATCATACCATGCATCTTCTCAGATCACAGTGGAATAAAAACAGAAATCAACCCCAACAGAAACTCTCATCTCTACACAAAGTCATGGAAATTAAACAACTTCTGCTGAATGATTCCTTCATAAATGAGGAACTAAAGATGGAAATCAAAAGATTCTTTGGACTAAATGACAAAGGTGACACAAGTTATCAAAATCTGTGGGACACAGCCAAAGCAGTCCCGAGAGGAAAGTTTATTTCCATAAATACCTATATCCAAAAGTAAAAAAGATCACAAATAGACAACCTAATGAATCGACTCAAAGAACTGGAAAAAGAAAAACAGACCAACCCCAAACCCAGCAGAAGGAGGGAAATTAATAAGATCAAATCAGAACTAAATGAAATTGACAACAGGGAAACTATATGGAAGATTAATAAAACAAAAAGTTGGTTCTTTGAAAAACTAAACAAAATTGACACATCTTTGGCTAAACTAATGAAAAACAGAAAAGAAAAATCCCTAATAAGCTCCATCGGGGAAAAAAAAGGAGAAGTTACAACTGATGCTGTGGAGATTCAAGATATAATTTATGAATATTACAAAAACGTTTATGCACACAAACTGGAAAATGTGGAGGAAATGGACAAATTTTGAGAAACACACAGCCTCCCTAGGCTCAACCAGGAAGAAATAGAATTCCTGAACAAACCAATATCAAGGACTGAAATTGAAACAGCAATAAAAAACATTCCAAAAAAGAAAAGTCCCGGACCAGATGGTTTCACACCCAAATTTTACCACACCTACAAAGAAGAACTGGTGCCTATCCTGCAGAAATTATTCCACAGCATCGAGAAGGATGGATTCTTCCCCAACACATTTTATGAAGCCAACATAACCCTGATACCAAAACCAGGAAAGGATGCAACAAAAAAGGAAAACTACAGACCAATATCCCTTATGAATATAGATGCAAAAATTCTCAACAAAATTCTAGCTAACC
>RJWJ010033650.1:0-17761 GCA_004363605.1 Indri indri | reverse complement strand
AAGTCATGTGAATGATTAAGATACAGTTTTTAATTATCTGAAATATTAAATGAACAACCAGGTGGAAAAAAGTACCATTCAGTAGTAGTACTTCAGAAATATTCAGTAATATTTAGAAAAACCTAGAGAGAGATCATTTTAACATATAGCCTTATAGGCACAGCTGTTGATAATGTTATATATTAAGGGTTTTTTGCTTCAGTACCATGTATACACCATGTTTATCATTGAATATTATGAGTAAAGTTTTCTTTGGTATTATAATTCATAAATTATTTTTGCTGTTCTTAGTGGGAGTGAGAATAAAAAGGTTGTCAGTAGCTCATTTGGAACTACGCATTAATTTTTTTAAAGTTTTCCATCAGCTGCCTCTTCATGGACTGAAACACATAGATGTGGAAAAATAATAATAGATTCATTATAATAGATGTGCATAGAAAAGCTCTGAGCTAATCATTTAGATTGTTTTGTGGAAATGAATGAAATGAAGCTGAAATTTCAATAGAACCTCTTGATAGTTGTTAAGTCAAAATAAGGTAAACATTAGAAAAAAAAAAAGAACAAAATTCAACGTTTCAATGTTGAAATTTATCAGAGTTCCTTAACTGACTTAAATAGAAACTGATTCTGGTTGATTTAAGCAGAAAGGAATTCACTGGATGATTATGAAGCAGTTCATGGAATTTAAGGAAATGCCAAAGTACAAGACCTTGGATAGGATAGGAGCCCACTGCTGAGATGGGTCAGCTCTAGCTGTTTTCCTTCATGTGTTTCTGCGCTCAAGAGTCAGAATTCAGAGAGAAACAGAGACAGACAGAGACACAAGGGTGAGTTAGTTTAGGGGAAGAACAAGGCATCTTGACTGATAGTCTCAAGGCATAATCTATATATAATCTACTGCTACCAGAAGAAGGGAAATAGGTGATACTGGGCAGGCACATTAAACTGATATCCATTACATAGATTCAGAATGCGGAAACTTGCTTCAGTGAAGATGAATTATTAGAAAGAGAAAAGAGAAGGAAAAAAAGAAACCCTTAGTGTATTATCTAAATAATACCTTTATGGAAGACAAAAATACTGTGTTAGTTTCCTAAACCTACGTAACAAATTAGCACAAACTGGGTGGCTTAAGAGTAATTTATTCTCTCACAGTTCTGGAGGCTAGAAGTCCAAAGTCAAGGAGTCAACATGGCCATTCTCTCTTTGAAGGCTCCAGGGGGAGAATCTGTTTCATCCCTTTCTCTTAACTTCTGGTATTGCTGACAATCCTTGGTATTCTTTGGTTTATAGACTCATCACGCCACCAGTCTGTCTCTGTTATCACATGGCCTTCTCACATATGTCTCTGACTCAAATTCATAGAGAAAGAAAGTAGAATGGTGGCTAAGAAGTACAATGGCCAGGGGCTAGAAGGATGAGGGAAAAGGGAGTCATTGTTTAATGGATACAGAGTTTCAGCTTTGCAAGATAAAAAGAGTTCTGGAGATGGATTGTGGTAATGGTTCCTCAACAGTGTAAAGCTACTTAATGCCACTGACCTGTACACTTAAAAAGGGTTAAGGTGGTAAATTTTATGTTGTATGTATATTATCACAATTCAAAAATATAAATTATAAAAAATGAATTAGAAGAAAGTTGGTTAAATTTTAATTCTTAAAAGTGAAGTGAGGGCAAGCAGGATAGTTTAGAATAACTGGGGGCCTCGACACAATGTGAATCTTCACTCACGAGTTATTTCCCATGGACTTTTGCTCAGTGCTTACCAGAAATTTTGGGGGCAGGAAAGTTGACCAGAGAGGACCCCCCTCCCCTTGGTTCCACAGGTGTTCAGATAGTGAGACTCTGGCCCTGGGAACAGGCACAAAATCTCACCTACAATCACAGATTCTTATCTCATGTGCAAAAGCCTTACACTAGGGAAGGGACAGAAACCATTGGGCCCAGTGTCCCATACTGATAGAAAGTAGAGGTGTATAACAGATGCAGAGCATATTTTGGTGCCACATAAGGAAAGAGGGACAGAAAAGTTGAGGAAAAGCCAGCCCAAGACCCAGGTTTATAGGGCCTAAGACTGAGGTTGGACCCAGAGAACTCAAAAGTTTATAGCATCTGGGTTCATAACTCCCCCCAAATTAGAAACAACCCAGATGTCCATCAGTTGAGGAATGAATAAACAAATTATAGCAGTATTCCATAGAATAGAATTCTACTTGGCAATAAAAAGGAATAAAGTGAATTTTACTGACCTGACCACTATGATCTTCAGATCTTTTTAGATCACTGAGGATAACCATTGGGTCAAGAGCCATGAAAGTTTCATGAAAAATAGAGCACTTTGGAAAAATGTAAATGTTGAGAAGTGGATTAAGACAGTTATATAGAAAGCAGGAGTAGCTTGGAGGGGCAGATTTTAAGGGGAAAATATAAGGCCAGGATAGAGTGACCATAATTTACTAAGCAAGGAAAGTATCATATGTTCTATCTGAGTTTTTTTCATTATGATACACAAAATACTACCACTTTATATGCTATTCTAGTTTTAAAACTCAAAAACCCTCTATAAATATATAAGCAACTTTTCTCCTACCCTGAACTTATGGTAAGTTGATCATAGATTCTTCAAAGTTAAAGTGTCTTTAAAATTCATCTAATATCCTTCTAAAACAGGAGTTTTTAACCAGTAGTTCACAGACATGGATAGAATTCAGCTAGTATACAAAGTCAGACAGAGAAAATGACTTCCTTGTTATTACTAACTTCTAATTGAAATTTAGCATTTTCATTAATTATAGGTGTGGGTCACTTCATAATTAGCAGTATCTGTCACTTTTTCACCAATAGCAGTCACAGATACCATATCACATTACACTTGTTTGCTGATATTTTGAGAACTCATGTATACTCACTGAAACTTTGAAAATATTGTGAATTTTACACATAAAAAGATGCTGTTACACCTTTCTATTGTGAGTACAGTTTATCCTTGAACAACACCCAGGGTTAGGGAAACTGACCTGCTGCGCAGTTGAAAATTCACGTATAACTTTTGACTCCCCAAAAGCATAATTATCAATAGCCTGCTGTTGACTGGAAGCCTTACCCATAACATAAATAATCAATTAACACATATTTTGTATGTTTTATGTATTATATACTATATTCTTACAATAAAGCAAACTAAAAAGAAAATATTTTTTAAAAAATTGTAAGAAAGATTAAATATGTTTACTGTTCATTAAGTGGAAGCAGATCATCATAACAGTCTTCATCCTCACAGCCTTCACAAGGAGTAGGCTGAGGAGGAGGAGGAAGAAGAGGGGTTTGTCTTGCTGTCTCAGTGGTGGCAGAGGGGGAAGAAAATCTCCATGTAAGTGGACCTGCACAGTCCATACTGTGTTGTTCAAGGGTCAACTGTATTAATGAAGAGATATACTGGGTCACAGATTCATCCTTTTAAAGTTTGGTAACTGTATTTCGTTGCACTTTGTTTGATTTGAAATCTTATGTATCTCATTCTTAGAAGTGATCATAGGCTTTAACAGACTCCCAGAGGGACTCACAGAACCAAGAAAGGTGAAGAACGTAAAATCTTTCTTTGGCTCCTAGTAGTAAGTTCTATTCAGTGTGAATCGCTTGGTCCAGAAAGCCAGAACTATTGAGTGTGTTCCAGCTGACTGTGCTCATACTCGATCTGCCAGATGCCAGCTGTGCAATTCCATAGGAAACATTCGTTCTAGCAGGTTTTGTGCCACTCAGTGAGTGCATTGGGCACGTTTCTGAGAATCTGTAGATTTTCTATGGACTTTCTGATGGGCTTCTCCTATAGTGGAGCCAACACACAGCCTTAGAATTAAGGGCCCTATTGTAACCTTTCCTTTTAGGGGGCCTGGGTTTTAGACCATCCCATATTCATGACTCTGGGTGTCTGGAACCCTTAGTTGGGAGACAGGTAGCTCTGACAGAGGTCAGTCTGGTTGGTTCAACTTCATGAGTCTGTGAATCCCAGGAGGACTGATGTCGAAGTTCAAAGATCAGAGATATTTTTCTTCCTGTTTTGATTTAGTTCCCTGGCAAGCTGATACGATTTAAGTGAACACATCGCTCTTGCCACGATCTCTATCCTCTTATTATCTTTTAAACTTTATTTATTCTAAAGGCTGCCATGAGAGCAAATCATTTGAGTTACTTAAATGTCAAAGGTGTTGGTGGTCCAGTGGGGATCCACTTGGCCCCTCAGGAATGGGGGAATTGCTTCTCCATGTGTTACATTTTACCATTAGATACATATCCATTTGAAAGGTAAATGTTATAATTTATCAGGATGGCTTATTTCATTTTGGACTCTCTGACAGGAAGTTTTGCTTCTTTTAGGGTAAAATCTGCTTTTGTCTAACTTCTATCATTGACCTGGGTTGGGTCTGTGAAACCTCACAATTATCTAGGAATTTCCTGAAGTTACTAAAATGCTCTCACTGTGGTCTTCCTGGTATGTTCAAGGAATGCAGACCACAGCGACATCTGCCAAATCAAAATATATTTTGGCAGAAATATATTTACTGGGAAACAGCAGTTTTAGACTGCATGGAACTTTTTTTTTGGTACCCTTTGACCAGCATCTTCCCAAATGCATGGAATGTTTTTCTAACAAATGTTTGAGAACCAAGCATGTGCTATGTGCCAGGCAGGAGCTGATAGTATAACGTGTGTGTTGGGGAGAGGATGTTAGTTATGCTACCCTGAAGGCCAAGCAGGTGGGGCTGGGAGGCTGTGAGGAGGAGACACAGAGGAGACCCAGAGAAAGGAGCGGCTCCCTAGGTTGAAGGCTGCACGGGGCTGGGAGCAAGAGTGGAGGGGTGTTTAGACAAAGGAAATAGGTTATCTCATATGAGGATGCAAAAGATGGTCAGAGTGGCTGGGACAAGGGTGGAGGTGGGCCAAATGAATGTGGAGAGGTAAGCCAGCGCCAGAAATCTACATTCCTCTTGGCGAGGCTAAGGACTTTGGTTCTGAAGCAGGAATGACGTGATCAACTATCCTTTATTGGCACAGAGATAATGATATTTATTTTCCTAGAGAACAGATAGCAATAAGCAAAAGCAGGGTGCCTAGCAACTTAAAAACAATATAAAAGTCTTCTATTTAAAGACAGTAGACATGATATGTGTACCATAATACATGTATGTTATTACAAATATGCATTTGCCTCTGGATAGTAAGCTTTCAGTTTCAGTGCTAGGATTGTATTACTTGTTTCTTTGAGGTTCTGAGCAGAGGGAATTCTAAACCACTTGCCTTTGTCATTTGCCTTTGAAGACTTCTTTGTAAAGTTTCCATTATATAAAGCAGTTAACATTAACTTCAATCTTTAAAAAAAAGGACTTTTAGAATTATTCATTTATTTGCTTGCTGTTTTAATTGGCATAGTTTACCTGTTTACTTGGACTTTATTATAAAAGCCTGGAAGTATTACTACTGTAATTGAATTTAAGTAACTTGCAAAAAAGCCCTTTATAGGGATGGTAGTCTCTGGTACATTTAAATTTATAGAAAATTTTTGAATTTCCCATTTGATTAGCAAATATGAGCCAAAGTCATACTCAACACTGATGTGTCTATCGCCCTCTCAGCCACTACACTGAATTAAAAGTCCTTGCAATCTTTAGATCATTTGAGTAAATAAGATCATAAAATGCAGTTTTCATTTCATGTATATACTTTTTTAAATGGCAAATTTTTGTCTACAAAGTAATTGGGCAGCTCTGCCTCATTTTTAGTATTATCTACCAAGGGGGATCAATTAGTTACCAGCTCATTATATTATTCTGATGGCGAGTCAGACTTCATTTCTGGATATTCTGGAGCGTTGGACATTAACAAGTGTGCTTCCCTTTAATGCTGCCAACCCCGGGTCTGTGTGCCCCCATATCTGCAATTTGTGAAACATTTCACATGAAGCTAAGACAGCCATGTGCTGAAACAGCTAGCCTCTACCTGTCCATGGGCGGCTTGTTATTAGCACCCAGATACTCATTACCTAGTAAGCAGAAGATGTAAAAGGATACTTATTGATTCTCTGTTGTGAAGGACTTTGAAAGGTCCTTCAGACAAGGATTTTCAGAGGAGGTGACTAAAGCAGTTACAGAGAATTGTTTTCCTGTGTGTGTGGCATTTTTATACATGGTGTCAACAAGAGCCTCAGAGTCTGACAGTAGTATCAAAGAACCTTGTTCTCTAGTGGGTTCTTTTGAGAATGAACTTCTGTGAATATGTGTCTTTAACAGGCAACATTCCTTTGTGGACTGCCCTCACCCCATAATCAACTTTTTCAGGCCTGTGGTTCCTCTAGGAACAAACAAGTGACCCAGCCAGCCAAAGTACTCTCACCTCTTGCCATGGTGATTTGTTCAAGGATAGATGTATGATCTAAGCTGGTAAAGTGATGACAGCACTTCCTGGGATTCTGATAGAACACCAAAAACATGCTCTCTTTCTCATCAGGGTTACAAAGGGTTCCTGTCTAGAGCTGCCGATGGCCTTCTTTGTTATCAAATGGAGGCAGCCTGCCTGAAAATGAAATTAGTCCAAAAAAACCCCAAAAAACAAGAAGTAAAAAAAAAAAAAAAACATATTCTAGACCATTAATTCCACCACATCTGAAGCCAGTATGAATATTTAAGCTGCATGAACCCATTATTTTCCACTTCTATTTAAGCTAAATTGAGTTGGGTTTTTGTTTTTTTCAATGAAAAGAATTAAAATATAAATGCTGCCTATAAACTGTCCCTACTCTGAAGTGGCAGCAGGAAGGGAGAAGTCCGAAGATATCATCTGGTATAGATGTGAAAGATGTGAAAATTTCTGTTGCCCTGAGCCAAAAAGAGTTTATAAGAGATACCAAAGAATGTGGTAACTTTTCCCTCCTGTTGCCATTTTCTTGAAATAGCATTGCATGTTTTAACAAAACCTTTCCACATTCTGAGGTAGTAGAATCCTAGTTTTTCTCATAGACAGAAGTGAGAGACTTAGTGTTGGTATGTATTACAGAAACAAACATAAATGGTAGCTGGCTGAATCCTAGTTCCAGCTTTGCCATTTAAAATCCATGGATCCATTTATTTGTTATGCGTTTGCTTTTAGCATGAGACATTCTAGGGTCTATTGTTCAACAAATAAGATATTACAACTCCAGTAATGGTCTCTAACATGAATAACTGGATTAGCGGGACAAGCAGTAAAAATAATAAAAGGCAAATTATCTTGTCGAGCCTCTATTTCTAGTAACTCAGCAATAAAAGCCATTTATGCTCTTTCTCATTTGGACGGTAAGTAGCTAGAAAATATGAGTCAGTCATTTTGGATGCAAAATTTCTGCTGCAGCTTCATTCCATTTGGTATCTTAGGTATCAGTTTTTTACAGACGTTTCCTTTTTAAGACAGGAAAGAAAAGATACACAGTATGGTAATGACAATGAGTATTTTAAGTGTCCTGTAAACCTAAAATGGAAAGCAAGAAAGTAAAGGAACTGTAATGACATTTCTAGTACAAGTTTATGCTAGAGGCTTATTTTTCATGATTTCTTTATGGAAAGATACATGGAACGTGTAAATTAGGATTGTTTGTGGCTAAAAGGAGGCTGGGGTATCAGAGATATCATTAAGACTCACCTTGTCTTACAGTGATGCTTGTCCTGTGGATAATAATTTCTGCTAAGAAGGGTTATAAGATAAGCCTTTTAACTAAAAATAGAACCTTGTTACTAAGCTATAGGAAGAGGTGCTCTGCATATTAATTCACTGACCAGAAAATATTTTATTCCAGGGTGTGGTCTGAGCGGTCTCCAAGGACATTATGAAACACTTTAGTTGGCTTACTTCCCATTTAGAAGGGAAAATACAATGAACACCAATTTTCTACAAGGTATCATAGAATGTACTAAGGTGTTTATTATCCCTTGTGCTAATGTAATAGGAGAAATAGATTTCTCCTTCCCAGGTAATTTAATGGGGAAAAGCATCCCATTTTCAAAAGAAAAATGCTGCATACGAGGAAGTAGCATGAGCATAATGAAACTCTGTGCTGTGTTTAGTGAACTGATGGCTTAATCAACTGTCACCTTGGTGACAAAAAAAAAAAATCTTAACTTTGAATCCGTAAGAGATTGTCTAGTAAACAAAATTAGCATTCACATTTAAATTTTGGGTTTGCCTGCAATATTTGATTCGTGATCAGTTCCTATTTCTACAGAGCAGAGCCCCTCTGAGCTGTTCCACCAGATGGAACACTTCGTAGTCTCACATGGTTAAGTGGCTGGAATCCACAATTCTGTGCGGTGGAGTTTCCTGTGCATTTGGATCTGTCTGCAAGTTCTTCTGCCAAAAGGAGTGGGGTATGAAACATATCCTGTTGCCATGGCCACGCCCATGCAGAATACAGAGGCTGCTGGATAGGACCTGTAGCTGTGGCCTGGGGACAGGTGGTCATACAAACAGATGGCGTTCCTAGGCAATGAAAATTTAGTAATGGCAGGTGAAGTGTATTGGAAGATGTGGGAGCCTCCTTAAATTTTGTGAAATTCAAAAAAGAGAGAACTAGGGCTGCAGAAGTCCGAGTGTTAACGCTGAATTTATGAATACTGCACTTGCTAAATTGCTGACAGAGAGCCCAAGCATTCTCTATTATTTACAGTACAAACCCTGATGCAAGGAAGGGACTGTTCCAGTGCAGAACAGCATGAACCACAGAGCAGCAACATCTGGGCAGCAAAAGTAGAAGGAAGGTCCAAACGTTTACCATAGCCTGTCATGAATGTGGTTCTGATCAGAGTTGATACAGGAATCCTTCCCAACAACCCAAATATATATTTTTGCATGCTGTACTTCAGATAGCTGCATAATATAAACTCTATCTCATTTTCATTCTATATTTCAGGGATTCACAACTTATTTATTCATTCATTCTTTCATTCAACAAACATATTGATTGCTCACTCTTTGCCAAACATTGAAAAATAAAGTAGTGAATAAAATCGCATAATTCCTTGCTTTTACAGACTTTATTTTCTGGTTTATGGAGATAATCAACAATTAAGCATATATAATTGTCCCCCATTATCTGTGGTTTTGCTTTCTGAGGTTTCAGTTACTTGTGGCCACCTGCAGTCTGAAAATATTACATAAAAAAATTCCAGAAATAAACAATTCGTAAGTGTTACATTGTGCCCCATTCTGAGTAGTATGACGAATTCTCCCTCTGTCTTGATTCCTCCCTCCCAGGACATGAATCCTCCCTTGCCCAGTGTATTCATGCTGTGATACCATAATGTGATAAAGCATGATGAGTGTGGGGCTAGGAGAATAACAATAGATTGAAAAGAGAAGGGACCTGAGGATTGGCTCAAAAGAAGACCAGCAGTTAGAGGATGGAAAGACAAGGAGGAACCAAGTTAGTAGGCAGAGAAGGAGCAGCCAGTGAGAACCAAGGCTTAGAGAAGGTTTAAGTCACTGGAGAATGTTAAGCCCAGGAGTGACCTGGTCCAGTTGATGCTTTCTGGAAGCTTCACCCTCGTTGCCAAGGAGGCAGGGCTATCACAGGGCAAGAGCAGAGGAAGAGAAACCATTCAGTGGGCTGTTGCCATGATGTGAGAAGTAAGCATTGTTTGGACTATGATTGTAGCAGTAGAAGTGGTAAAAGTGGCTGGATTTGGGACATATTTTGAAGGCAGTGCACAAAAAACGGTAGTAGACATAAGATTTACTGATGGATACAATATTGGATGTGAGGGAAAGAGAACTGGGTGATCTACTTTTAGATCAAAGCTACTCAAAATGCTGGTCTGAAATTTTGCTACCTGGTCTGTGACAACATAAGGAGCTTGTGCCAAAATGTAAATCAATTGATTTTTTTTTTTCATAGCAAGAGCTTCTCAGTGAAGGAAGCAGTGCATTGATGTACATTCTAGCACAAGCTCCTTATTTTGTCATAGACTGGAATGCATTTCCAGAACATACTCATCTGCGGATGTCACAGTGAGCACTGAATTGGATGAAGGCATCAGTGAAAGCCATTATTAACAAGTTCCCAGGTTTATCTAGGTATGACACATTCTTGAAGAATTGCTGATTTTGTAGTTGTGCAGGGGTGTTCTGGTTGCCAACGTTACTTAGAGTGGCACATAGATAAGTTACAAAATACTTTGTGGAGCAATACTTTCTTAAAGTTATGTGTCTTGGTTTGTTTTGTGCTGCTATAACACAATACCTGAAACTGGGTAATTTACAAAGAACAGAAACTTATTCTCTCACAGTTCTGGAGATTGGGGAGTCCAAGATCAAGGCTCCAGCATCTGAGTGTGGACGTACTTACTGTGTTCTCATGTGGCAAAAGGCAGAAGGGCGTGAGAGCAACAAACTCTGTGTCTTTATATGGCAGAAAAACAAAAGAGAGTGAGAACCCACTCCTGCAGGACCTTTTTATAGCATTATCAGTCCATTTATGAGGGTGGAGCTCTCATGACCTACACACCTCTCGAAAGGCCCCACCTCCTAACACTGTTGCATTGGGGATTGAGTTTCCAACACATGAATTTTGGGGGTCACATTCAGACCACAGCAGCATTATGATTGTAGATTTTCATAGGGTTTATTTGATTTTTTTTTTTTTTTTTTGGTAAGTAGGGAAATGTAAAAGAGTAAGCTTAGGATAAAAAAAAAATTTAAATAACATGTTACCTTGTGTTTATGAAGTGGGGTCACAGGACAACTCAAGTTAACCCTTACTGCTTTTCAAAACTTAGCTTATATACCATATTTTAGGAAGCCTTACAGATTTTCCTTTGTGTTTTCATAACACTGTATGTTTTACCTTTATCATAGCACTATTATAAACAAAGAGTAGGCTTTTAGCTGTCTTCTCCCAAACTGTAAGCAAGTAGAAGGAAGGCAATGTCTTGTAACTCCAATATCCTGTAGTTAGAATATTGTAAATACTTAATTACATTTTTATAAGCTGAGTGGTGTGACCATAATTTCAAAGAACAAAAGGGTAGTTGTGTGTACTACTATGCATAATGGTTAGCATTTAACTTTGGGGTAACTACAAAAGCAAAGCCTTCATTAGGCTAAGGGAAATCTGAGGCAAATGACAGCAGTTGTAGCCTCAAATATAAAAAAAGAGGTTTTAATATTTAAATGAGTATTGTACATTTGGACTTCTCAACTGTATCTATTATAAGATAGCAACTGGCATGAGTAAATATTGCTTCAAAAATAAAGGATGCTACTGTATATATATTGTAATAACCTCATGGCTCATTATACAATGGTGTTACCATGTGATTTGAGGTGGTAGAATCCGGTACTTTCTCTTACTTGCTTCTTTAGTACCTTCTGGGGCTCAGAAGTGGTATTTGGCAAAACCCCTGAGAAATCTGAAGACTTGATCATAATTTTCAAGCTGACCAGTTACCATCCAGTGATTTTACATTTCTTAACAAATCACAATATTGAAGCTGAAGTATTTTTCATTTTTTTTTCATTCAAAAGATTTTTTGAGCATCTATCATAGGAAAACATGTGAAAAAGTACCAGGTACCATTAAAGTGCTAGGCACTGTGGAGGAAGAGAAAGATGAATCAGACATGAGTCTTGCCCTTAGGGAAGAGTGAAATGAAATATCATCAATTTCTTTGTTGCACACACCTTTTTCTTGAAGAGTGAGTCATGCTTCCTTGGTGGAGATCTCAGAGCCTGCAAGTTCTCTAGCCTGACCATGTTGTGTGTGCTGTTTCCAGTGATTGTTTCTAGCAGTGGCTGCTTTCATGAGTTCTTGCAGTTATTGTTCCTGTAGGTAGGTGTACCACCCACTAAGGAAGATCCAAACTGTGACACCAATTTTCAAACGGGCATTATTTGAAGTCTCTTGGCGTCTGCACTAGTCTGCAGTTCTTATAGATTCTCATGGGTTTATTATCTGCTCGCATTGTACCTCTACCTCCCTCCTTTCATGTCCTTGTTTTTCCTTGAAGCAATCAATGACTCTGTCAACTTTCACCTAGCTATGGGTGAGTTCCCTAAAGATATCCTTCCTATTGCTGTTCCTAAAAGCAGGTATAAAAAGCATTAGTGATTGCCTCAAGCTCTTCTAGATGATGATGTTGATGATGATAAAAATAATGCTGATATCATAGTTAATATTTATTGAGTGCTAAAAATAGGTGAATCCCTAAGCTAAGTAGTTCGTGGATATTTTCTTGTTTATTCCTTATAAAAAATTCTGGAAGGAAGGCAACATTATTAGTCCATTTTAGAGATGAGTAACCTAGGCAAAGAAAAGTTAAGTAATTTGCCTATCACCTTCCTCAGTTCTTACCACCAAATAGTAGACACCTATAAAACTAGCCCCATATTGAGCTCTGGTTCTCCTATTATCGTCCCAGGATCGTTCCCAGTGATGACCTGGATCATATTTATGACTAGTGGTGATGCCAGTATACATATTGTGGATTAAATATAATCGCTGGCTATCATTCTGTCCTAAGACAAGCAGTGAATATTTGTGTTTATAGTCCTTGAGATTGTGTCAAAGGATGGAGCAGGTTCAAGAGGGGAAACAGAACACTGGGACAAGAGTAATATCATGTTCTGACACCTAATTCTTTGCCCATGCCAGTACAAGTATTTCTAAATTTTGGCTTATAACTTCTATATATGTTTTTTGACTTGAATTGGTAACAGATACTGTGTTGCCAATGGTTTTCCCTGAAAAAAATTATTCTGCACTTACCAGAGGAGTCCAAGCGCATGTCTTTAATAATATAATTTTATTTTGTCTTAAATCAGATATATTATTTTTCCTTGGATTAGATAATTTTCCTAAGAAAGTGAATACTACTGTTTATTAAATACAGTCATGCTTTGCTTAACAATGGGGATAAACAGTCTGAGAAATGTATTGTTAGACAATTTTGTTTTCTGAACATCATAGAATGTGCTTACACAAACCTAGATGGTCTAGCCTACTCCACACCTAGGATATATGGTATAGCCTAAAGCTCCTAGGCTGCAAACATGTACAGCATGTTACTGTACTGAATACTCTAGGCAATTGTGACACAATGGTAAGTGTTTGTGTATCTAAACATAGAAAAGGTAACACAAAAATACATTATAATCTTATGGGATCACTGTCATATATGTGGTACATAGTTGACCAAAACGTCATTATGCTGTATGTGTCAGTACTTTAATGTTGCGCACTATACTATACTACCTAGTTCCATATAGGTGCTTAT
This sequence comes from Indri indri, assembly GCA_004363605.1. Taxonomy (NCBI): domain Eukaryota; kingdom Metazoa; phylum Chordata; class Mammalia; order Primates; family Indriidae; genus Indri; species Indri indri. The sequence goes on along the minus strand of RJWJ010033650.1, from coordinate 4,469 downwards.
TTTTTATCATATTATGGTTCAATGTAAATGTGGATTGAGAATGCTTTTTCACAGATGCTCAACTCTTTGCCTAAGAACACCTTGGGAAAGGAGTAAGGAGAAATCTATATGATGAAGGAAATAGCAAAAACTGATGAGAGTACTTAATGAATACAGAGCAGATGTTTACCATGGAGAAGAGAGCTTTGCCATCAAGATTTTTCCCTGGCAAATACATAAACTTTATCACTGTGGGAAGCAGTGATCTGGCAATGGACCAAGTGTGAACCTTGCAAAGAAATATTTCAATAAAATTTGGTTGGTAGGCAGCAAAATCTTTTCTCATAAGTATGATCTGTTTCTCTGCCCTCTCTATCAGATTTGCTGCTGCTTGTTGATGCATATCAAGTAGGGGTTGAGGGAAAATATAATAATTCCTTACAATAGGACTCAATCATAATATAGTTTCTGTCTCTATATAATACCTATGTTTTCTGTAGTATTTTATAAAGGTGAGCAAAATGAAATGGAATGGAATAGAATAGAATAGAATGAAATAGAAAACGATGCAAAGGTGGATATTCAGAGCCAGAAATAGTCATAAATGGAATATGCACATACCTGATTTGATCTGGAGTATCAAATAATTTTTTTTATTGAAAGAAACACCTCTATGGAAAACAGTATGGAGATTCCTCAAAGAACTAAAAGTAGACCCACCATTTGATCCAGCAATCCCACTACTGGGTATTTATCCAAAGAAAAAGAAGTCATTTTATTAAAAAAACACTTGCACTCAAATGTTTATTGTGGCGCAATTCACAATTGCAAAGATGTAGAATCAACCCAAGTGCCCATCAATTCATGAGAGGATTAACAAAATGTAGTATATATATATATATATATATATATATATATACACACACCATGGAATACTATTAATCCATAAAAAAGATGAATTAATGCCTTTTGCAACAATTTGGATACAACTGAGGACCATTATGCTAAGTGAAGTAGCTAAAGAATGGAAAACGAACATCACATGTACTCTCTATTAAATTGGACCTAACATCGCATGTACTCTCTATTAAATTGGAACTAACACATGTGCACAGAGGGAAGTAAAACCCAGTGGAAATCATGCAGGGGAGGAGGGGATGGGCAAAAATCTACCTAAAGGGTAAAATGAACACTGGGTGATGGGCACACTTTTAACCCTGACTCGAGCATTTTAAAAGCAATCCATATAACCAAAAACATTTGTACTCCTGTAATATTTTGAAATTAAAAAAAATTAAAAAAAAAAGACTTTCTGGGCAAAGATTAAAAAAAAAAGCAGAAACAAAACAAAACAAAATACCCATAGAACCCAAGTAAATTTGTTTATTGGAATAAGGTTAAGAACCTTTACTAATGTGTTTAGATTGATGCACTCTCCCTTTGTTCCCTCCTGTGACCCTGAAAAACAAAACATGAGAAAGATGTGTTAATATGTATATATTTATCTACATGTATGTTGTAGGTATGTGTGTTTATTTGCATAAATACACTGATTATTTAATCTCACATATATACACACATACAGTGAGTTGGGATAAACTGTACTTTGGTGAGTTAACAATCAACCTCCAACTCTCAGTGGTTTAGACCCAGAAATTTATTGCTCACTCGTGTTACGTTTCCATCACAGGTTGGCTGCGGCTCTCCTTTACCTCATTTCACTGTGGACCCAGGCTGACAGAGTAGCCTATATCTGTAATGTTACCTCCTCTCATAACAGAAAGAAAATAAAGAACATGGTAGACATCATAAAAGGCCTAAGAACTTTGGCCCGCATGTATCAAGTCTTTCCACCTGTCATCAGTCAAAACAGGTCAATCTCAGCATGGGACAAGTATATATAAATCTCTTGCAGAAAATATTTTTGAATAATAATGCAAGATATGACAGTTTAGTAGTACATTAGAGAAATACACAATACTAATACTATATCTGTTGGGAGGAGTACTGGTGGATGTCGAATATACGGTAGTTTTCAGAATGTAATTGTATCCAGGGGAACTGTTCTGTCTACTTGCAGGTGTTTTTTCCAGGCAGTTAGGGGCGGTGGTGATAACAAGAACAGAACCTTGCTTTGTGGCTTTAACTTCATTTATTCTCATATTCTCTCTCTGTCGTTTTCTCTCATATTAATGACAGTGAGTCACTATTTCTGTATTACAAAGTTCAGTCACAATATTTCTCAATCAACAAATATCTATTGAGATCCTACTCTGTGTCAGGTACCTTGCCACTTTCCTAAGTATACCTTGATCTCATTCAGAAGTACTGTTTCCTAGTGAGTAAAGGCCAGGAGGAAAGAGAGTTAATCTCATAAAAAATATGTTAAGAGCTGTTGTGGAACAGACACACATGTTGGAGAATAGTTTACAAAGTACTTGGGAGCATAGTTATATGGCACCATGAGATGATATTTGACCTGTCTTGAGAAAAAATGTGTAGGATTTTGTCAGAAGTCAAGGAAGAAGTGGGGTGAAAGCCTTCTAGGTAGAGAAGTCAGCATAAACAAAAGCAGAGACACGGGAAAAATGTAAAGCACATCTGAGAAATATAGTTCTTGATAGTTGTGGTATAGAATTTGGGGAAAACATAAAGACAAGACTGGAAATATGGATTAAGAGAAATTGTGGTGTTACTTGATAAAATTCATCTTCTCTATCTAGAAAGATCAGCCTTCCCGAACCTCTGAGTATTCTCGCTGCTCCGCGAGCTGTGGAGTCTGACCTCTTCCTTTTACTTACCCATTTCAACTGAACAATGTCCCAGACTAAGCCCATGGTTTCTTTGCATCCATTACCTGTGATTGGTTTGAGCCCTGATTTTTCCTCTTTTCCATGTCTATCTAACATTTATATTTCAGCGTCTTTGCTTTATGGTTCATTACGTTGGGATAGAGTGGGCTAGCTCCAGAGAGTGACTTAAAAGATTACCCTCCTCTAAGTTACTTTCTTATGGTCATCTTCATATTTCTGTCCGGCATGTACAATATCCCCTGTTATACATAGATCGGGGTGGGGAAGATGTGGGCTTAACACCACATGTGGACTTCTAGGTCCTTAAGTGCAGCCTTTTGACTGAATCCAAACTTTACAGAACAAATCCTTTTTATTTGTATTAGTACATTTTTGTTTGTCTTTTATATTTCTATTTTATTTTTAAAATGAACATATTTAAAATACCAAAGAATAAAATAAGTTTCAATGAAATAATCCTCCCAGATTGATTGGCACAATTAGAACATTAGTAAGCCATAAGGGCTAAATTGGCGGCTCCTATGTTCATGATTTAGTTCTAACTTTCCCCAGCTGACTGGCGCCACCACCACACAAGGCTGGTTGTCAAGAGTTTATGGGAGGTCAAGTACACCAGTCTGTTATCAGTTTTTGACAATAGTGCACTGTGTTTCTGTTTGAAGTGGAATTTGTGAATAGTTGCACAGCTCAACAGTATTTTTTAATTCTGTCTGCTTAACAGCCATCATGTCAAAGACCAAGAGAATGCTGAAGGAAGAAAACAGATTTTTTAATGAGCATTGGGAATTTCAATATTATCGTGTTTCTGCTAAAGATAATATGATTTGCTTGCTTTGTGATACTGCAATATCAACGTTAAAGAAATTCAATGCTCATCAGCATTATAACATTCATAAGGACCACAAATATTTTAAATTAGAGAGAGAGGCACGAAAGGTCATATTGCAGAAATTAAAAGATGAAAAGCAAAAGCAAAGACAGTTCTTTCAAGCACCAATAAGACCTGAAATAATACCACTGAAGCAACCTATAAAGTAGCTTATATACTCAGGAAAAAAAGAGAAGCCATTCAGTGATGTAGAAATTGTGAAAGAATGCATTATTAAAGTTAGAAGATGCTTACACATTTCAAAGTACAAACAATTGCCTCTTTCAGGGAGAACCATAACTGATCAGCAGCATGAATTAACCTTCAACTTACCGGAACAACCTAACGCAATACTTCAAAAGGAAAGTATATATTACTCAATAGCTTTGGATGAATCAACTGATACTACTGACTTGGTGCAGGTTTTATACTTCATTTGGGTCTTAACAGAAGATTTTCTTTGCTATGAAGTTACTCACTTTGGGCACTCTTGCGAACAGAGAACATGAAGAATAGATATCTTCAACAGCTTTCAAAGTATGTGTCTTGAAGTCAGACTGAATTTGGTGAATTTAGTGAGTGCATGTACAGATGGTATACCTTTCATGACAGGAAAACATCAAGGGTTTATTGCATAGATAACATGTATTAACAGATCAAGATGCTCTCATTTCTTTTCATTGTATCTTGCATCAACAAAATCTCTGTTCTAAAGCTACTATTTTAAATGACACTTTGCAACAAGTTATAAGTATTGTTAACTATATTTGTGCAAATGCATATGCAACATGGCATCTGCAGTCTCCTAA